>SNQJ01S0129912.1:5786-17221 GCA_010110895.2 Picea sitchensis
TGCAAGAACATGTTCATGACTCTCTTCATGAGCCATACTTGGTGAATGCCTCCTTGAAACTTGCGGTGATGATATATGCTTCCTCCTTGAAGGATGAGAACTTGGCTCTACAAGTTGACCTTCTCCTCTTGTGAGTTTCAAACTTGTGAGCATCAGAAAACAAAACACTTACAAATAATCAAGTCTTCAAAAACCTAAGCTCTGATACCAACTTGATCTAAAATTGAAGAAGACTTGTATTCTTGAAAATATTTGCAAGTAAAATTTATGTGTTAAAATGAAAATGGATCAACTTTTCAACACAACTTTAATAGGATTTAATCATTCAAGATGCATATAAACAACATCAATAACAGTGAACAGAAAACACATGACACAACAAATGATAAAGGAGTTCACCCCTCTCTTGGGCTACATCTCCTGGTCTAGCTTCCGATGGATCATTTGTATTATTTTCTCAAAGTGCTAAAAAATGTGCTTTACAATGCTCAAAATTCCAAATAGACTGCTCCAATGGCTTCAGAACATCCAAAAACCCCTAGTTGAGCTTTTTCGGCACCTCGTTTGGCCAAAAATTGAAGAAGATAGGCTTCCTGGAAGTCCCCCTTCAAATTTGTTGTCTCTGCATCTACAAAATGCACCCTTGTTGGCTCAACCTAGCCCACACGCATATTTAAGCGTTAAAACTCAGCACCAGGCGTAATCGCATGATCGATACAAACTGTTGAACGGTTATGCACTGGCCCTCAACCGTCCAAGGCCCACAGACACATAGCTTCCATATGACCTCGCACACATATAAAAAATGGTCGAATCCAAACCACATGACAACGGTCGGTGCGCCGGTGGTTCTATGCACAACACATGTGACCGGGCTATATTAAAAAGGCTATGTTAAAACACATACGCGCGTTCGTGGTCATATTACAACACATACAACCAGGGTTTAGTTTGAATGTGCGTGCAAAGGTTTAAACCGTGGTCATATTACAATATAACATAACCACGGGTTGGGGCTAGGCCCCAGCCCAACCCCCCGCCCAAACTTACAACATTTGAATTCAAATAGAATCCGCACTGTATAGTGTTAAGAAACACTATGGTGGCTCATTGGTTGGTGGTCTTTGCCAAAGCTTTGCACATGGGTGGAGGTCACAGGGTCGAATCCGGTGGACTCCAAATAAATTTTAAACCAATATATAGGGGACACGTGGCGACCATTGATTGGGCCACGTGTCACCATTCCATTCGCTGCAAACAAGCCATGTCACCTACCAACTGTCCAAATAGTTTCTTGCCACATGTCGTACGGCCTGCCACGTGTCGTACGACCTGCCACGTCACCGTCTGTACGGATTGTACAGTTAACATCCCTTTTTTTGCTTGTTTGTCATTTGGAACATAACGCGATATCTCTCTCTCCCGATGTCTGTTTGAACCCAAATGAGTTGCGTTGGGTTCATAACGACGAGACCTATGCTCCTGTTCGATTTGAAGCGATTCCAAGCACTTTGAATTTTTGAGCAAAATTTGATCCCCTGGATCATCAAGCATTTCTTATAAGAAACAATTTCAACCTTAATCCTTTTTGGATAGATGAGGACCTTGTTTTAGCTAATAGATACAAAAGAAAATCTAAATACTTGACTAAGAATTTGTTTGGAACCGAGCTAATCAAGCTATGTAGTTCTCAAGACCTAATAATTTGCAATGACATAATGAAGAGGATTAAATCCAACCAGATGACTTGTATTCATGGGCTATGTAGCAATGTGATGGATTATGTGATATGTAATATTCCTATTTACAACCAAATAGTAAATTTTGACCTTTTGAACAACCATGAACCCGACTCTAATCATAGACCTTTAACCCAAAATCTAAACTTTGACTTGCACAAAATCCCCATTAAAGAAAATTTTGATAACCAAAGGCACCTGCTTTTAGAAAAAAGTAAAGATGATATTTTCTTAAAGGATTTAAATAGTGAATTAAATCTCCATCTTATAATAACAACATTCAAGACCTCTATCATAATTTTATGACAACCCTTTCTACTTCCATTAACAAGTTCTCTATTGAGGTGTTACGTAAAAAACAAAATAGAACAACCAACCCTTGGTATGGTAGTGAGTGTAAAATTGATATAAAAACCATTAGGGCTGCTTCTAATGAGTCCCTAAAACCCAATAAGATATATACGTACAAAGCCCTAATTAAAAGGAAGAAAAGGTACAATATAAATAAAAAGAAAGCATATCTTTTGTACCTATCTATGCTAGATCCTAATATATTACAGAGGCAAATTACAACTCATAAAACTAAAGAAAATAATATTTTTCCCTTGAAGGAATGGAATTCCTACGTTAAAAATCTTTATGAATCCCCTAATGCCATGGAAACCATTTTAAAAATTTATATAGAGGATGAGGCTTTTTCTTTAGAAGACATAAAGTTTGGAGTTAAGGGGATAGAAAAAGGGAAAGGTAAGGACATCAAAGGCTTCCAAGTTGAAATATTAAAAATTGGAGGGCCTATCCTCATCCCTCAGATACACAAGGTCTTCAATTTAGCTGTCAAGCAGGGATTCCCTAAATGCTAGACACAAATACTCATTGCTCCTATTTTTAAAAGTGGGGATAAAAACAATCCATCTAATTATAGGGCCACTATGGTTAGCCTCATTTTATCCAAGTTGTATAGGAATATTTTGGAAAAGAATATTAGCATATGGCTAGAAAGTCATGGAAAAAGAGCTAAAGACTAGGCCAGATTTAGGAGCTATTATTCAAATGTGGACCACCTTGTTTTGATTAGGATCATTGCAAAGGAGTGTCAGGATAATAAAACCAATCTAATTTTTTGTTTAATTGGATTTAAAAAATCTTTTGGCACAGTGCCCAAGATGAACCTTTGGAATAGATTGGAAGAGCTAAAAGTACCTTTCGAATTGAGGGTTTCTATGATAAGGTTGTATGAGAACATTAATGCTAAGTTTAGGAACATTGAGGGCTAGTTGAAAGAGATTAATTGTAATATAAGAATCAAACAAGGTTGTTCCCTGTCCCCTACCATTTTTGGCATATACATTGACAAGTTCGATTTTTTTTGGAAGAAGAAAGCCGCTTTGTCCCAATTCTCATTGGTATAGTCATAATTCTTCTTATTTACACAAATGTTAATGTTATTATGGTGGGGATCCCCTATGATCTTGGCAAGAAACTACGAATCCTCAAGGATTTTTGATCCAGTATGGGTATGAATATTAACATTGACAAAATGTAATTTATGATAATTTAATCCAAAAATATCACTTAGGATACTTTCGTATATGACAACATCAACTTGGAGGAAGTGCCTTCATACAAATATATTTGGATCAATATTTATCACAATCTCAAAACTAGAACTATAGAATTGAGAAAAGGATAAATGGAGGGTGGACATATTATTATGGGCTTGAAAACAATTGTAAATTAGTGAACCTTTGGATATGGGATAAGAATAAACTCCTCTTTGAGGCTCTCATCACTCTTATTATTTTAGATGGATGTGAATTTTGGGGATGCAATATCTATAAGAATCATGGATGTGAATTTTGGGGATGCAATATCTATAGATCAAATCCAAAATATTTTTATAACTTATAATATTAAAATTAAAAGCAATACACCCTATCATATCCTCCTCATAGAAGTGATTCTTTCCCCCATTGAGAGAACGACTATGACCATCTACCTAATTTATAAGAACAAGTTAAACAACATGGAAGAAAATAGGATCCCTAAATTCACTTCAAACTCTAGCCAAAACCACCTTTGGCTCAAGCAGGGATCGCATAACGATGCCTAGTCTTGGCTAAAACATTGGGGAATAAAGGAAGAGATCATTCTGCATGATAAGGATAATATAAAAAATAGTATTACATCTAAATTTAAGGAGAAATTATGGTGCAATAAAGAATTAAAGGTTAAAAGAAAATTAAGATACTATAAGGAGGTGATCAACCCTAATCTAGAATATCAAAAGTATCTCTCTATTTTGACTAGTGTAAAGAAGAAACTCAACATTGCTAAAAGAAGAAAAAATTATTACGATTTCCATAGTGAAACTAGGTGTTGGAGGATTCCCAAAACGCTCTGGGATGAAATAATATATCATCTTTGAGACACTAAGAGGGTGGAAGATGAAAAACACTTTGTCTTAGAATGTTTAGTGTATACCTAGATCGAATCTCAATTTCAAAATATTTGTCACACTACCAACCTTCCTAACCTTATAACTCAACAAAACTACGGTGATCTGGGAATGTTTATATTAATGCTTTTTGAGCATAATAAAGACACTCAAGTAATCTCTTACCTTCTTAAGGTGTGATAGACCAAATTTAGTCTTAGTGGATGTTAATCATCATCATCATCATCTAAATACTATAATATTATGTACTATTATTATATTAGTTATTTGTTATATATATATATATATATATATATATTTCTATCTTCCATATCCCTTTCATTAGTATTTTTAATCCTCATCTTGTAACCCTATACTTAACCAACTTACTTAGCAACTACCATTAATGAGACAATGTAGATTAATCTTCACTAGATAACACCTCTAACCTAGTGTGACATGGCATATGATTAGCGTGACATGGAATATGATTTTACTATTTTAAGTTTTTTCTTAGAAAACCTATTTTAGACCCCAAAGTTACTCTAGTGGATGCATAGTTGATCAAATCCAGTGCTTCTTTTCATATGACTCCTCATAGGGAGTGATTTTGTGAATATGAAAAATATGATGGAGGTGATTCCTTCTTAGGATATGATTTGACAACTAAGATCATATGAGGTGTAAGGGTCAAGATGATGCTTAAAGATGGAAGAGTTAAAACCATCATCGAGACCATTCTGCATATTCCAAGTTTGGCTAGCAATTTGATATGTATAAATAAAATGAGTGATGTAGAGCCATGAGTAATATTTAAAAATCATTTCAAGATGGTTCGAGGAGCAGTGGTGTTGGTTGGAGGTGTTCACATTGGAACACTATATAAGCTTGAGGAAATCAATTTAAATTATGGATGTAATAGTTCTATTTTCCTTGAGGTGAGAAATGAAGAAAAAATAAGCCTTATGTTTTTTGGAAAGAAGAAAATTATTTAGAATCAAATATTTATACATATTGAAGAGAAGGGGTTTTAAGCTTTTCACTAAAGGTATGCCTAAAAGAATTTATGTTTTTCCCTTATATTTTGATTTCTGTGAAAATTGTGTATATGGTTAAAAAAATTGGCTAAAGTTACCTTATTGTTCTACAAGAGAAGATGAGATTTTTCACCTAATACATAGCGATATATTTGGATCTATGATTGTTCCATCACTATAACACACCTGAACACTGAGTAGATTTCCTAGGGATGGGGTCTCAAAATTTCATTCTCCTTATGTGATCAAATCCTTCATTCGGGGTCTCTACCACACTCTGCTGGCCCAGAGTTCTCCAACCATGGACTCCATGCTCAAAACCGAGCCCAGAACCAATGGTTATATCTCTCTAAATTTCTTCGGGCATTCACTGGTTGAGGGCCACATGGCACCCACGTGGATCCACCTTACAAGTGCTATTTCCAAGTTCCTTCCTCCACGTTGAAAGACCATCCATAGTCTGATCCCAAGACTGGACTTACTCTCTTTCTCCTATGTCTGTTGTGGAGGAACTTGACATTTCGATGCTCTGACGCTTCATGCCTCTTTACTATCTATGCACAAGACCACCCAGAGTTCCAAACTTCCGACGTCCTGTAATCTCACCATGTGGCTCTAGCCTTCAGACCATTTGGTCTCTCTACTATACTACATTCCTGATCCTCTAGAGTCCCAAAGTCCTGGAGTCCTGGAGTCCCAGAGTCTTGGTCATTTTACCCACCACGTTGGCTAGGTGGACATGTATCAGGGACTAATACGTAGGAGGGGTCAAGGTGACATGAGGAAATTCAATCTGGGGTCCACGTCACCGTTGGTGATGTCACTGCACCACATCACCCGAGATTGACCGGCTTCTAACATTCCCCAAATCTCACGGTCGAGATTCGACCACATAGATTTATAGATCTACGACTCTGGTTACCTTGGGGATTCAACGTTTGGGAGTGTTGCGATGCAACCTCCTCCGGAAGTGCCCGACCTTTGAACTAAAGGGGCTAGCGCCACACATCCCCGGTATATCAATGATTGGGAAGGGACCCGAAGGATCCCTAGATATATGGTTTTGAGTCCTTCGAGGCTCCGATCTTCAGGGTTTCAGACCCCTGTCTAGTTGGTCAGGCAGGTCCACCTAACCACCTGGGGAACTTCCTAATGTCAGTCAACCTTACGGGAAATCGAGTCTCCTGGTTACCTTCAACTAGTATAAGGATGGTGAGGTTGGTCATACTCCAAAGTCCTGGACTTCTGGAGCTTCAAAGCCAAGGGGACATAGCTTCCTTAGGCTTAGCCTAAGGTTCCTAGGTATTGGTCATATGGGTCCTCTCGAACAGATCTTTTCCGATCGTCTTTCAAACGAAGAGACCTCCCCTTTTAAAGGCTTCAACTTCTCTATCCTTCCTGATATTTTACCATGAAATGGTTAAGGACTTGGTTCTGGAATTTTGGTCGCACAACAAGGGGTATAGAAGAGGTATCCTCTTTAGACGGAGAGGTTTAGGTTGTCACAATATCTCCTATCTCGACCGTCTTACAAGACTATGTTCCAGGAAGCCTCAGGAGCTAATATGGGCATACAGACTATCAGTCAGAAGTGTAAGTTTACAAACATATGGAGGAATACATATATCATAATCCATTCCACACAGAAGTCATTTATAAATACACATATGTATAAATCCAAGCATTCATCCATTATTCCAGTTCAATACATAAAACAAGGAAATTACTTATCATAACCAGATAACGTGAAGTGACTGCTGAAAGGGGTGTCCGTTTCCACCCAACCATAGGCTCAGTCACTCCTAATGGAATTACTACTAGCCACCCTCGAGCTAGACCACGATGCTTTGAGATAAAATCCTTTCTTTTGGCTCAACGAAAGTAGGGACATAGGTTACTCTCCTCCTCCTACAGGATATTGGCAATGATTTACACGATACCAAGAAAGGAGGAATAACCTCATTTATCATCTCGTATCATATCCCCGCTAGCCATCTCCCTGTGACCAGAACACTTATTTTTTTAGTTCTTCCTTGAACCCAAGAACTTAACCTCTTGTCTCTGTACTCTTCATAGGTCTTCCTCTACCTACCACACCTTCCTTTCTTTCCTCTTTCAGCAAGGTTGCATGTGGCTAAAATTCCTAGCTCGTGGTCAGGTCTGGAACTGCCCCATCCCCTCATAAAATATTGAGGAGGTATTCCCACCTGCCAACCTAACTGTAATTCATTTCTGGGTCAGAGGACTGTTTTGGTCCTGAGAAATTAAATCCAATAAGTTAGTGGTTTGGTGAAGGTTAACGTAACCATTCCTAGTCCCCTTCACCATCTCTTTTCATAGAATTCATTGTCTTTCTTAGTACATCCCCCTTGCAACACTTATCCATTTTCTAGTAAATAACATAATTTACATTCATTGACCTTTTATACAAAGGTCCATTAAATCAAACATTCACACATATTGAGTTTTCCATAGTCTCTTAGAAATTATAGTTATATTTACAAACTGGGGGAAATAGGGTGTTACAATTCCCTCCCCCTTAAAGGAACATCGGCCCAGATGTTCTACTTGTCAACGTGCTCTGTATATACAAAAGTGAACAAAAAGGGATATGTCTATCTCATGGAATCCTCCATTTCCCACATAGCCTCATCTGGGCCAAAGTGTTTCCACTGCAACTTGAACTGTGCAATGGTTCGGTTCCTGAGTGGGGTTTCCTTCCTGTCTAGTATGCATTGAGGTTCTGGTAGGAATTCTCCCTCCGGCTCCACTTGGATCATAGACCAATCAATTATATGATTAGAATCATGTACATATTTCTTCAATAATGAAACATGGAAAATATTATGTGCCTTTACTGTGGGAGGGAGTGCTATCCTATAGGCTACAATTTCCACTCTATCTAAGACCTCAAAGGGTCCACAATACCGAGTTTCCATCTTGGAAAAAGGTCCCATTCTCAGGGAACTCTTCTTGGGCCTAACTCCGAGATAGACATGGTATCCTGTCTTTAATTCTCTGGGAGTTCTCTTTCTGTCAGCGTAACTTTTCTGTCTATCCTGAGCAATTTTCATATTTTGCTTTATCTGAATCACCTGTTGCTCCATTTCTTTCAGCATGTCGGGTTCGATTGTAATTCTATCCACTTGATTACTCTAGCTGAATGGAGTCTTGCACTATCTACCATATAGGGCTTCGAAAGGGCTCATCTTCAGTGACTCTTGATAACTGTTGTTGTAGGAAAATTCTACCAATGGCAGGTAGTCTTCCCACTTCTTAGGTTGATTCATTACATGCATTCTTAGCCTGTCTTCTAATATTTGGTTTGCTCTTTCTGTTTTTCCATCATTTTGAGGGTGATAGGCTATGCTAAACAACAATTTATTCTCAAAACCAACCATCAAGGATCTCCAAAAGATTGAAGTGAATTTTGTGTCTCTATCAGATACAATCTCCCAAGTCATGCCATGTGCTCTGAATATCTCCTTCACAAATTTGTTGGCAATATCTATCGCCTTACAATTCGATTTGATAGGAATGAAGTGAGCATAATTGCTCAATTTTTCCACCACTACCATGTTGACATCATTCTGCTTGGTCGATTTTGGTAATCCAGTGATGAAATCCATGGAGATGGTTTCCCATTTCCATTCTAGAATTGGTAGAGGTTGTAAAAACCCCACTGGGTGGCGATCTTCCTTAACTTGATGGAATTCTAGACACTTAGCTAGATAATCAACTATGTCCTTTTTCAATACAGGCCAATAGAATTGTTTTCTAGTGGTCGTGATCATTTTATGATATCCTGGGTGACCGATATATGGTCTCTTGTGCAGTTCGTCCATTATGAACCTCTTCAAGTCATCACAACTTGGGATATACAATATGTTTCTGTAAGTCAATAAACCTTTATCCAACATATGATAGCCTTCATAATTTATCCTTGTGGGATCTTGCTTTAGATACGATGTCACAATATTGAAGAATGCATCTATTTCTTGTGCATTCCTGACTCTTTCCCTGATATCCGTTTCACAGGTTCTCACTACTACCAGGTGAATTGTTTTCACACTTATTCTAAGGGCATCAACCACCCTATTTTCCCTTCCTTTGATGTGTTTGATTTTGAAATCAAACTCACTACAGAGATCCATCCACCTAGCTTGTCTAGCATTTAGATTTGGTTGATCAAACAGGTGGCTCAATCCATAATGGTCTTTCATAAGTAGAAATATCCTACTTAGGAGGTAATGCATCCACATTTTTAAAGCATGCACTATGGAAGCCAACTCTAGATCATGGGTCACATAATTGATTTCATGCTCATTCAATTTTCTGGATTCATAGAAAATTACACATCCTTATTGCATAAGGACTCCTCCGAGTCCTTCCTTGCAGGCATATGTACACATGAGGAAGTCATTATTAGGGTCTRCAATTTTCAGCACGGGTGTGTGGGTCAGAAGGTATTTCARTGTCTRGAATCTTTCTTCACATTATGATGTCCAAGTGAATTTAACCCCCTTTTTCTGAAGGGAAGTGATTGGACAAACAATCTTAGAAAATATTTTTATGAACCTTCTATACTATCCTGCTAATTCCATAAAGGATCTGATATCAGATACATCCTTTGGGGTAGGTCATTCCATAATAGATTTGATCTTGACAGGTTCTATTGCCACCCCTTATTTAGAAATAACATGGTCTAAGTAATGGACTTGCTTCTGGAAAAATTCACACTTGCTAAACTTAGCGTAGATATGATGCTCTCTTAGTACTTGAAGTACAAGTCTAAGATGCTCTTCATGCTCCTCTCTATTCTTGGAGTATATTAGGATATAATCAATGAAAACCAATATAAATATGTCTAGGAATTTACTGAGTACATTATTCATCAAGCACATAAAAGCAGCGGGGGCATTGGTTAATCCAAATGGCACTACCACAAATTCATAGTGACCATACCTTGTCCTGAAGGCTGTTTTGTGGAAGTATTCATCCTTGATTCAGACTTGATGGTATGTAGACCTCAAGTCAATCTTTGAGAAAATGGAAGCACCCCCTAATTGGTCGAACAAGTCATTGATTCTTGGTAAGGGGTACTTGTTCTTTATGGTTGTCTTATTGAGTTGTCTATAGTATATGCATAGTCGGAGCATGCCATATTTGTTCTTCACAAACAAGACTGGTGATCCCCATGGAGACACACTAGGATGGATGTAACCTTTGTCCATTATTTCCTTTAGTTGCTGCTTGAGCTCAACTAGCTCAGGTGTACTCATCCGATAGGGTGTCCTAGACATTGGCACTGCTCCTGGTGAAAGTTCTATCAAGAAGTCAATGTCTCTTCTCGGAGGTAGACCGAATACCTATTCTAGGAACACGTCTCTATACTCTCTTAATATGGGTTGGTCCTCTAGGTTTGGTATGTCATCCTCAACATATTCCAACACCTATATTGCATATAGAGGACATCCCTTTTAGCAATACTTTTTCATTTGAAGGGTTGATATTCGTATCATTGAGACAAGCTTCTGAATCCCTTTGAGGGTTATCTTTCTCCCTTCTCCATTTACACATTCTAAGGTTTTATGGTAACAATCTAACTTAGTTTGATATGTAGCTAGAGATTCCATACCAATCAACATGTCATAAGATCCTAGGGGAAGTATGTTAAGGGTAGCTTGGGTGGGAAATCCATCCATAATGAATTGACAAGATGGTATGACCTCTACTACTTTTATTTTGGTGCTAGTGGATAGTTGTACTAACCATGGATTAACATGACCAACTGGTTGTAGTTTACACTTATCAACAGTCTGAGGGGTCACATAACTCAAATTAGAACAAGGGTCAATTAAAATAGAAATTAGATGGTTGGTGATCATACCTTCCATCTCCACCAATGAATCTTGGTGGTCGGCTTGTTTATTATCCACGATTGCATAAATCCGTGGCATACCCCTAGCCACATCATTGAAGGTGGTATCTTCTTGGATGTTTTAAACTCTCCTACTATTCTGCTATCTGTGTGGACAGTGCCTTAGTAGATGTTCTTCTCCACAACCCCAACATTTCAAGGGTTCCTTCTTTGGGTTATCCATCTTTCTTGGGGTTGCTCCAAAAGGTTTATTTACACTATGGGAGGGGAAATGTTTCTGATATACACTTCTAGTAGGAAGGATTATCCTAGAGTCCTTCCTATAGTTTTTAAATCTTGAG
>SNQJ01S0129913.1:0-25967 GCA_010110895.2 Picea sitchensis
TAATGGTTTATGGGATGTCGGCCCATGGGGTTTACCCATGATTAGGCCTTATTGTAAGGGATTGTAAAAGTATAAATAAGTAAGAATGTATTGTAGTAGAAGAAGAGAAGAAGGGGAAGTGGCTAAGTGCAAGTGATTCGACTAGATTTGTGCAAGGGAACGTCTATGTGTAAGTCTCTGTTCTTGATAGAGAGTTGGCTCTGTGCCTTGACCTAGTTGGAAGGAGGATCTGGCGCTTAGTGCGCAGATCTCCTGCCCTATGTGAAGCTCGACTATGTGGCTTAGTGCATAGGAGTCATTGAATGTAAGAGATTGAAGAATAATAAAGAAGACAAAGCAGTTGGTAGACGTAACCCCACACTCGAGTGAACCACGTATATATTATGTCTTTTGTTTTCTTTGTGATGTGTTGTTTATGTTACGAATCTACTCAATGCTTAGATTATTATGTATAATAGATAGATCTGTAGATACTTAGTGCTTTACTTGTGTTAAAGATAAATGAATGTTAGATCTAAATCAGTGCTATGTGATAAGTGGTTGAAGTGCTTAATATTTATTGTTACATCGTCGATCTATATTTGAGTATGTTATGAGATGTTAATAAAGCTAATGAAATAATGCATATCAACGTCTAAGTGTTAATAGAATACCATGCAAAGTGTTGTTATCACAGATCTGTGTCCCATATTGGTTACAGACACCTGCGTCCAGTAACCCCCCCTACTTCTACCTCGGGTGAGATTTCCCATGCTTCATAGGTGTTTTCAAAGGGCTGGTAGTTAGGGTTTTGTTGGTGCATTGTTGAGCATTGAACCCTGGGTCTGCCCCTATGCCAACAAATGGTTTCATTACCGAGACCTGAAACTGTGATTGTTGGGAACTGATGTAAAGAAAAGAGAATCTCTGTGCGTAGACCTGCTACTGAAGTGTGCAGTACTCTACTTGACTTGTGAAGCTCTATGCTAAGAAAGAAATCCAATCTGAAGAAAAGAAGTAAGATCTTAAAAGAGGTAAGGATTTGTGCTTTGGCAAGAGTAAGAGAAGTGAACATTTTTGTTTTAAAAGTATGAACTTAAGTACGTTTAATAGGTTTTGTCCTAGTCTAAAGGCTAGGGCGCAGTTGAAAGAAAGAGATGATTTGAGTAAATTTAATGGAAATGAAGAAAGATATGTTATTCCTATGCATAGAAAGAGTTTTTGGACTAATAAGTGGATGCAGGAACCTAGGAATTTTTTTTGCAGATTGCAGGTCCAACAATGTGATCCTAGTGCGCAGTATAGAAGAGGTTGGGGAACATTTAAGTGAAAAAGAGGATTGACATTATGTTATAACTACAGAAGACCAGGAAATCTTTCTAAGGAATGCCCTGGTACAGTTCCGATTTGTCTTTGTTGTAAAATTATTGGTCATGAGGTTGAGGATTGTCCAAGGATGATTGCTAAAGTTGAACAAATGAACATGAGACAAGAAAACTATGAAGGAAGTCGAAAGGCTAAGAGAATACTAGAGAAAGAATTAGAGGAAGTTCAGACTACGTTATTACAGTTGAAATAAATGATGGATGTCCACAAAGATGTCATTTTACCAGAGATATTGAAAGTAAAACATTGCATAAGTGCAAGAATAGAAGACTTTGACATAGACTATGTCTTGTATGAGGAAACACAAGTGAATATTATGACAGAAGGAACTTGGAAAATTTTGGGAGAACCTACTGTGGTACCTTCATTGGGAAGGATAGGTTTGTTTAAAGGAAATATGATAACCCTATGTGGAAGAGTTACTAATGTACCTATTACTGTTCATGGAACATTGACTGAAGAGGAATTTGAAGTCATTAAGTTTGTTGGGGACAATGCCCCTTTCCCACTTAGGTAAGAGTTGGATTGAGAAGGATCAGATTAGAAGGAAAGCAGAGGAAGAAGCTGCAGAAAAGAAAAAGCAATAACTAAGGTATTTCATAGCTAGAAAAATAGACAGAGTAATAGAAGAATAAGAGGATAAGTTGAAGAAACAGGAAAAAAAGGAAAATGATGGATACATGTGGCTTGACCAAAGGATTACTGTGGATCCGACGTTGATCCACTAGATTACAGGCTTAAGCATGAAGGGATATGACCCTCATCAATTCTATCCAGGGAAGGCCTCAGACTGATCCCTGACACAACGCATCAAGAAATCTTACGAAGAAGTAGAAAAAGGAAAGCGAGATTACAAGGTAGCCTCTATGAAGGATGGTGCAGTGTACCTCGCTTGCCAACATATAGCTGGAAAGCTCGTAAGGAAGAACCGCCTCACACAGGTCACCGGGTTCATGGTGGACCTCGCACGAAAATGTGTGGAGGGCATGCATATGAACTGAGCGAGCTACCTCATCAATGAATTGGAGAAGGATTTCCACGAAGCCGAGGATTTGGGGTACGAGTTACACTTCAGCTGGTTGATCGTTTTGATCGCATTTGTCGCTTGGAAAATGCCTGAAGGAGCCACCTTTCCGATGATCGAACCATCGAAGTTGTTGGTCGCTAGGTTTTCCACCTTGTGGTACACCAACGACATGACCAAGTAGTGGAAGTCCAATGCTGTGGTTCATGCATACTATCAACAATTGAAGGTTTCCATCGAGTCATTTCCATGCATGACACCGCGCACCCTACAACAATACAAACCAATAGAAAAATTCCACGTAGATCTAGATTTCATCTATATCACTGCGTGCAGAGATGAGAACAAGGAAGAGTTACAATCGTACTAGAAGCTAACAGATGAAGACATGGAGAAGATCACAAAGAAATGGCCATAGGAGTTCCTTGTACCCGTTAGTGATGCAAAACTCTCTGACACTGACACCATAGGAAGACCCATGGTCACTCAAGTTGAGCATGTCAGATAGTCCAGTGGGACGACGAAGAAGAAGAAACAGGAAGAAGTCCAGGATATAGAGATCGATGATGAGGACAACTCTTCTCAAGAAAATGGATCTGGATCACTAGGAGGAGGAGGAGACAAAGAAGATGGACAAGGAGGAGAGGATGATAAAGGAGGAGGCGAAGCTACACCATTGAAAGATCCCCCTTATGGGACAGTAACACCACAAAAGAAAGAAGACACGCGCTAATAAGCCCCAATTAGAAGCCATGCTCATAGAGGACGATATCAGTTTGGTTCATGAAGCTATGTAGGACGCTTCCGATGACATATTGCAGAGATATGGAGCAAAGAAGGAAGATCTATATGGAAGGGTCGAGAAGGAATTGAAAGAAGTACAACAAGCTATTTGTTTGGTATGCGTAGTACCTAATGCGCCTTCCTTGTCACAGATTGCAGAATTGGGGGATGAACCAACCCAATTGAGAAGACTTGCAGATGCAACAGAAGCTTGACTTCAGAAAGTCCAAGAAGAGAAGGAGAATGCTACAAAATCATTTAAACAAGAGAAATATGAAGCCTTAGAACAATTATGAGTAGTGCGGTACAGTCTAACTGCCTACGAAAGTGAGGGAGAAGAATTTCAGGTGATGGTCCAGGAGGAAAAGACCCAACTACAGAAAGAAAAGGAGCAGTTGCTCACAAAGCAGGACGTAGTTAAAGAAGTGGTGAATAAAGTATATCACTATGTTCCAGGCTTGGAACAGGAGGAGCAAGTCGAGGCTCAAGTTGTGAAGCTTATTGAGACCATCCAATAGCTTCAAGTGAGGATAATAGAGTTGGAGGACCAAGTAGTGTCGAGCACTCCGCAAGAGGTGCGTGACCAGAGGGAGGAAGCCGCTAAAAACACAGTTGTAAGAATCAGAGCCCTCGCCTCAGAATGAAAACAAATGAGCAATAGAAGCACACAGACATATGAACGCCTCGCAGAAGATCCATAGCTAAGGAAGTTGGAAGCATAGTTACAAGAGGCACATTAATAGGCATTATCAGTGCAGGCCCAGATGTAGTTGCTCACCGTAGTTGAAAGAATGAAGGGATCCCAGGAGCAACGCATAGCACAACAACATATCACTTCCATCCAGGGTAAAGTAATGGAAGTCACGTAGAAGCTGCAACCTGTGCAGGATGAAGCTTCCAAGGTGTTCAAAGAAATTGATGGACAAGTCTCGCAATTGGACCAAATGGTTGGAACAGTAGAACAATGCCTAGAAGGGCCTGTTATAGAGAAAATGATCCAGGAGATCACTGAGAAGGAGGCTCAGGAGAAGCAACAATTAAAGGAAGCTCGAGTTAAGCTCGAGGCCTTCGAAGCAACTTTATCCAGAACTAAGTGACTCAGGACGAGTCACAGGTGAGTATTGGGGGCCTGTTGGCCCTCTACCAAGTTTTGAGGTAACCCTGGTCAGATTTGATCCACTTTTTGGACTTCGACACATTGGTCAATGAAGGAGCGCCCAGGCAAAACTAAGATTGCAGATCTCACTCATTTTACAGGCTATGTGGACCTAGTAAGGGGTTCTTTAGGGTTTTTGTAATGGTTTATGGGATGTTGGCCCATGGGGTTTACCCATGATTAGGCCTTATTGTAAGGGATTGTCAAAGTATAAATAAGTAAGAATGTATTGTAGTAGAAGAAGAGAAGAAGGGGAAGTGGCTAAGTGCAAGTGATTTGAATGGCTTTGTGCAAGGGAACGTCTATGTGTAAGTCTTTGTGCTTGATAGAGAGTTGGCTATGTGCCTTGAACTAGTTGGAAGGAGGATCTAGTGCTCAGTGCGGAGATCTCCTGTCCTATGTGAAGCTCGACTCTGTGGCTTAGTGCACATGAGTCACTGAATGTAAGAGATTGATGAATAATAAAGAAGTCAAAACAATTGGTGGACATAGCCCCACACTGGGGTGAACCACTTATATCTTTTGTCTTTTGTTTGCTTTGTGTTGTGTTGTTTATGTTACGAATCTGCACACTGCTTAGATTATTTTGTACAATAGATAGATCTGTAGATGCTTAGTGCAGTTGAAAGAAAGAGATGATTTGAGTAAATTTAATGGAAATTAAGAAAGATATGTTATTCGTATGCATAGAAAGAGTTTTGGAACTAATAAGTCGATGTAGGAACCTGGGAATTTTTTTTGCAGATTGCAGGTTCAACACTATGATCCTAGTGCGCAGTACAGAAGAGGTTGGGGAACATTTAAGAGAAAAAGAGGATTGACATTATGTTATAATTGCAAAAGACTAGGAAATCTTGCTAAGGAATGCCCTAGTACAGGTCCGATTTGTCATTGTTGTAAGATTATTGGTCATGAGGTTGAGAATTGTCCAAGGATGATTGCTAAAGGTTAAAAAATGAACATGAGACAAGAAAACTATGAAGGAAGTCAAAAGGCTAAGAGAATACTAGAGAAAGAATCAGAGGAAGTTCAGACTAAATTATTACAGTTGAAAGAAACGATGGATGTTCACAAGGATTTCAGTTTACGAGAGATCCTGAAAATAAAACATCGCATATGTGCAAGAATAGAAGACTTCAACATAGGTTGTGTCTTGGATGAGGTAACACAAGTGAATATTATGACAGAAGGAACTTGGAAATTTTTGGGAGAACCTACTGTGGTATGTTCATTGGGAAGAATAGGCTTGTTTAGAGGAAAGATGATAACCCTATGTGGAAGAGTTACTAATGTACCTATTATTGTTCATGGAAAATTGACTCAAGAGTAATTTGAAGTCATTAAGTTTGTTGGGGACAATGCCCCTTTCCCACTTTTGTTAGGTAAGACTTGGATTGAAAAGGATCAGATCAGAAGGAAAGTAGAGGAAGAAGCTACAGAAAAGAAAATGCAATAACTAAGGTATTTCATAGCTAGAAAAATAGACCGACTAATAGAAGAACGAGAGGATAAGTAGAAGCAACATGAACAAAAGATAAGAGAATTAGCTATCAAGGTTGAAAGAATAAAAGAAGGTTTGAAGGACCTACCCATTCAAGAAATAAGTATGTCCACTCAAGAAGTGTTAAGAAAAGGGATATTAACTTCAAACCCTTTGAGGGAACAACAACAGTGCGAAGCGACTGCGCCAGGAGAAGATAAGAATAAGAATGGAAAGAGGATTCGAGAAACATTTAGTGAGACTCAAATCACAGGAAAAAAGGCAAGTAAACTCAATAAAAAGAAATCTAAGTTGGAAAAGCCGCAGGAAGCTACAAAGACCAGATGGAAGACTTTCCAGACTAGAACCTCGCAGGAGGTAGGATTGCAGGGTTTGAGCCTCGCTGGAACAGCATGACCGCGCAGAATGAGACTTCGCCCTGGCGAAGCTATATGACCGTTGAAGGTACCTCGACCATTATAACGATGCTCCAGAACGGTTAGAAGATGCATTTATGGGCTGATGGACCACTTTTGGGACATTGAGACCGTGCCATAATGGACAGACCCACATTGATGGAAGCATTCCTGGCCGTTGGAAGAATCCGTTACGCTACTCTGCTTATTTAACCCATTGGATGCTGTGCCAAGACCACTTTTCGCTACCCATGATTAATTGAGATAACAGAGGATTGTCTGTGTGTCGAGCTGTGTTATCTAAAGGTAGACCTCGTCATCCGTTTGTCTACCTCGCTTACTCGTTCGCCTACCCCGGCCCGTCTGTTTAAAAGTGAGAATGTCAGGCGAGCCTACTGAATTAGAGAAGTTTTTTGAGGAGGTTATTAGGAATATCATGGATGATAGACCATTATATGAAGGCGTCTAGGCATCGTCGACCAGGGGACTGCAGGCTTCCCCTTCGACTGGACGTCATTGTGGTCGTGTTAACCCCGAGACTAAGCAACGGAGTAAGCATCATGAAAATATGATTAATGCGAAGCAAATACCGTAACAATGAAACTTATTTCATAATTCTTAATTATTATTCATCTTAATTATTACATAAAATTTGAAATCATGCTAAATTTATTAAGAAAAGTTGAAATACAATAAATATTTTATTGAGAATCAATAATTGAGGATGAGTAGTGAAGATATTTTATAATATCACAATAAATCTATTAATAAAGTTGAAATACAATAAAGAATTTATTGACGGTGAGTGGGGAAGATATTTTATGATATGAATCGTGACATATTAATAATTCATTGATTTGATTTTAAACATATTCATTAACTTGATTTGATTTCATCTATAGTTGGAAAAATGTGTGAATATTTTTTATATGGTTGGAAAAAAATTCATCTATAGTTGGAAAAATGTGTGAATATTTTTTATATGGTTGGAAAAAAAAGTGTGAATTATTTTTTATAATGAATAGTAATGATGAATACTAATGATTTTGTTGGAAACTCGACGCGCAAAAGCGATTCGAGATAAAGACAAATGGTTGTATTAACAATGTACAACGTCTTTTAAACGCAACCGTCATTTAAAGTTGGGCGGAGAAAATGAACGAAATGTGCGTATTGACCTGAAAATGTCAGCATTAAGCTGACTTCAGTAGGCAGTCATATGGGCGAATCAATAGGTGAAAAATCGCAGTATTCTTAGATTTTAACAGAAAAAGGTGATCGTGATGGAAAAGTGATCAGAGGAATGTCTGTATTGACTTGACATAGATGGGAATAAATTGGGTGAAAATTTTCTTCCCTGGAAAGAAAATTGCATATTTATCAAATTCTAATGAAAAATGGTGTTGGAGTTGGAAAAGTGATCGTATAGACTTGAATTGAGTGGACGAATAAATCGGGTGAAATTTTCTATCAGATTCTACCGTCCCGTCCTTCAAATCTTGTCAGTTGTCCGTATTGACTTGACTCGATTTTAATTGTATTAACTGAATTTACTGTTGCATAAGGGTGAATTAATTTGGAGGAATTTCCGGGATTTTAATGAAAAAATGGTGATTGGAAAAATGATCAGGGAAATGTCGGTATTGACTTGACTTGAGTGGGCATATGGGCGAATAAATTGGGTGAAATTTTCCTTCTGGGAGAGAAAAAGGCATATGGGCGAATAAATTGGGTGAAATTTTCCTTCTGGGAGAGAAAAAGGCATATGGGCGAATAAATTGGGTGAAATTTAACAATGTACAACGTCTTTCAAACGCAGCCGTCATTTAAAGTTGGGCGGAGAAAATGAAAGAAATGTGCCTATTGACCTAAAAAAGGTGACCGTGTCGACTTGAATTGAGTGGGCGAATAAATCGGGTTAATATTTCCATCATACCGTCCCGTCCTTCAAATCTTCAATGGAGAAAAAATAGCAGATTTATCAAATTCTAATGAAAATGGTGTTGGTCAAAGAAATGTACCGAATTGAGTGGCGAATAAATTGGGGAGCAATGATCACCATGCCGTAGATTAGGGGGTGCTTAATATTCGCCGAATAAATTGGGGCAAATGTTTACAATAAAAAGAAAATCTCAGTATTATCAGATTCTCCCGTCCTTCCAGTCTTCTGAGTTGTCCATATTGACTTGACTACTGAAGCATACGGTTGAAGAAATTTGGAGGAATTTCGTGGATAGAGGTAAAATCACCATACTGTTGGACAACAACGTCTTTCAAAGCCTGTTGGAAAGAGAGAACGCAACTTTCATATGGAGTTCTATAAAGAAATGAAGGATTTTGAGGTTATTTTTATTGAATGTTGGTTTTGTTTGCTGATTTCAGTTGATTTTCATAACTTCGTCTTTTTAATGAAGAATCACAATAACTAGTTGTTTTGTTATTTAATTGAATAGAAAAGGCAATTTTTCAATATATATAAGTTAAAAATCATTACAATATATTCATATTCATTATGAGTTAAACATTTCATTTATGGGAATTGAATTAAATTGAATTTTATTGAGAAGAATAATAATTAGTTTTCACAACCATCCAAACTAAACTCAATTGATATTACTAGTCTTTTACTATATATATATATATATCACTGATCATCATAATGTTTGAAAATTAATTGAATTCGAGCTTCTGTTCCTGATAAGATCCAGCCTTAGGTCCCACCACTCCTCAATCGGTCTTAGATAGGAGTAAAATTTTAAAATGTTTTATTAGTTATAAAATATTATAGTATTAAAAATAATAATGGTTTATGAAGTTATAAAAATGTTTTATTAGTTATTATAATAATAAAAATAATAATAATTTATGAGGTGGAAAAGATATATTAAAGAGAGTATATTCATAAAGTAAAATTTATTAGAATAAAAGATTTATAAAACAAAATTAATATTTAGTTGAAGTAATTTGGTCACATTGTTTTGGGACATTTCTCTTATCATTTGAGTTTAAAAGCTAGTTTGTTAGGGATTTGCATTGCATGGGGTATCTTTTTGCTTAGGATTTATTGAGAGTACGTTGAAGTAATCTTCAATGAAAAGTCAATATAGAAGATTTTTCCACAATGAGATGATAACGTAGGTCGAATATCTCCTAAAAGAAGAGAGTTAGGTATCTTTCATCTTCATATGCCACAAATCATTAGAGTGAGTTAAGAGAGCCCCTAAAAAATAAGAAGAACCACCTTCTAATCTTATAGTATGGTGAGATCTAAAGACAAAGTGGTCCTTGGTCTCCTTCTTTAAGGACTAGGGATGATGTTTATAGTAGCCTAAGGAATATGGTGATATTTGTAGTGTAGAGCTTATGGGAGCAAACTTTGATCTATTTAAGGAGAACTGTAATATCCCTCCATTTAAAATATTTAAATAATTTTGAATAATTTTTATTATTGGATTATTATGTTCAGAAAGACTCAAGTTAACATTAGGTCATCATAAACATTTGATGATGAAAAATATTTGTGTAAATATTATTTTTAATTTTATATTACTAGAGACAAATTGATGAGATAATCCAACTATAACAAGAGTAATTCTTTATTCCACGGGTAAAGTGAAAAAATGATAAAAACCACCAGGGTAAATGTTGTCCATGAGGAAAAGTGTGAACCTACTCCCAAGGACGTGGGAGGTGAGGGAACAAGATAGCAAGAAGCTAGGCCAAGATTCCCAAGAGTTAGGGAGGAGGCTAACTTGAAAAAGAAAGACCTAGGTAGTCTCTTCTCTTCTTGGTAAAAAATGAGGAAAGACAAGTATGGTGTAAGTAGGACGTTGTTGAGTACTTGTAGAGTATTTGAGCTTGATGGTTCTAAGAAAGAGTCAAGTTCTAGAAATCACCTGGAGAAGATTTTTGACATTTTTAGTTTCCTATGGAATAAAAAATTAGGCTCGGGGGTGATAGGAGCAAGTAAGTTATGGTTGCTCTAGTCTATGGTTGGGAGGAGCTAGATTCTCTCCTTAGTTTGTCCCTAATGTATCTTTTGGGTTCAAATATGTTTTCTCCTATCTTTTATTTCTATTTGTTACTAGTTGTTGATAGTTATAGTAAAAAATGGTTATAGACATTTATTTTCTAAAGGATGGAATAATCTTGCTTTAATAGTTATAGTCGTTAATATTTATTGAAATTTATTCTCAAGTAATTAGAAGAGTATTCTAAATATAAATCTCTTAAGAAAGTGTTATCACATGAAGCTGTCAAGGGTCACAGGTGATAGCCATGAGCACAGGCAAGTAGGCGGGTGCAGTTTTCAATAGTAGAGATCCCCTGTGCAGTTCAATTTAGTGCGATCTCTGAGCGCGGTTTGAAGGACGTTATAGTTGGTAGGCGGATAAGCTTTAGCGGGGGCACTAAAATAGAAGGTGCGCCCAGATCACAGATCACGACCAGATCAATGAACACGCTTCATTTTGGGGCCATAACATGCTCGTGCGTTAAAATCCTTAAGCAGTCGAAAATCTAAACCATGGTATTGCGGGAGAAATACGTGGTGGAAGGTGGTGAGTTTCTAGCCCAAAAGCAATGTGGGTCCAAACCGCTTTCGACGACCCCAAAATCACGTTCTCATTCAACGTCGAATCTAATAGCAGCACGTGGTCACCCCCTAGTTGTCAAGCCTCGTCCCAATCGCAAGGATAAATCAGTTAATGAACAAGGACTGGTAGTTGAAACCTCAACTCACTCCATAAATGAAATGCATGAAGGGTCTAGCTGTGGAGACAAAACTGTCAGCCCGAGGTACCAGGAGGGATAGTTTTTTCCTGCAAGCCCATGCTGATCTGAGCTTTCATCTAACAGAAGGAAACACGTAGAGTCTGACATAAGGAGACAAATATGGAAAATCCTTGGACATGATGGGCAGCTCATCCTCCTAGCGGTTGTCCACAGTTTTGACTATAAAAACATTAGTTGAAGAATATGTTAGGGTCCATGGTTGAGCAGAGCTCCCTATTTGTAATAGTTTGATAAAAAAGTTGTTCTCTCGTTATGTATGAGACCTGAGACTTTCTCATTAATATAAGTCAGTTTCTTTCATCATCTTGTTTCCTCTTGTGCCGAAACACTCGTGCATGGATGATCTAGACGAGATCTTGTAGTTGTATTGTAATTGAGGTTTGATTATAGCGTTGTTATGAGTTGCTTCAGTATTTTCTTTCACTTTCATGTTTCCTCTTATGTTGAAATGCTCATGCATGGATGATCCAGATGAGATTTTGTAGTTGTATTGTAATGGAGGTTTGATTGTAATGTTGTTGTGATATATTCCAGTATCTTAAACTTAAGTTCAAGAGTCCTCTTGTGCCTAAGTTTTTCTGCACCAAGCTGCTTGAAGGTCGTATGCTCATGGCAGACTTGTCCACTTTCCTCACTAATTCTTCCTCCTTCTCACCTTTAGCCATAAACCACTAACTGAAGTTAATGAAAACCTCATTTTTTTTATGCATTGCTAGCCCAATTTTCTATGTTTAAACATTCTTACGCTGAGCTTTGTCCATTTGACCTCCAATCGTAAACCTACCCCCACAACCATTTTGATGGGTTCTAGGCTTATCCTCTTGCAATTTGAGGGTGACTCTCACCACTAACATTCATGGCGTCGTTGTCGGAGAACGAATTGAAGAAATTTCCTTGGGATTGATCGACAAAGAAATTCTGATTCTGAAGGTGCATAAGAAATCAGTACCTTGAAGATTGTATCTTGCACTTGGAGAATCCATTGTTTCATTTTTGGCTCCCGAGGGCAGACACGGGAGGTATAATCCACATCTACCTCTGGAATCACCTGATGCTGACCCAAATAATATTATTAAGAAAGGAAAGCTTTCTTAAGAACTCTTTTCAGCTGCTGTTCCAGATTGAAAATCTTTCTGGAAATAATGACATTGCACAGTTCTAGATTTAGATGGTGACTAAAGTTGTACACCTTCAAGACTGCACATTCTCCATGGAGACACCATTGTTTAGAATCTGAGGGTGACTCTCAGTACTAATATTCTTGGAGTCACCAACAGATTCTAAACAATGGAGTCGCCATGGTGAATGTGCAGGAGTGAGACAAGTTAATTGGCTATGGAGGCTATGCTATCCGGGAGGTTTTCCCCACTTAATTTCTCAGCCATAGCTAGTTATCCACATATTGTGCCTCAAATTGATGAATGGGAAGATCTGCTGCCAAGATTTTGTGAAGGTGAGAATGGCATCCCTATTGAGCATGTTCTAGAATTTCATGCTTTGATGCAACAGCTTGACATCCAACATGAAGACATACATATGAATTTGTTTATGTACTCTCTTCAAGGAGATTCTCATATTTGGTATCACTCTCTTGAGCTTTCTAGCATTTCTTCACTCAAAGAGTTTCATGCAACTTTCAATATTCATTGTCGAAATTTTTAATCCTTTGAGTTAATTTGTCATAGTTGTTGTGAGGAGTATAAAGACTGTGTTTAGGATATAATTGATTCTTATGAAGGATGTGAGAATGCATAAGATTCCTTGGATGAGGAATCAACTCTTTCTCTTCCCTGTTCATCTCCATCAGATGAAAACTTTGTTTGTTGTCTCAATAAGGAAAGTGCATAAATTGAGTTTGTTCTGGAAGCTGATACTCTTTGTAATCCTGTCTCTAAAAAACCTAGATATGAGCAGCCTATTTTTGAATCATATGGTGATGATAAGATATTTATTCCTAGATTCAATCTTGATAGGAAGCCTATGTTTAATAATGAAGAACGATTTTCTCATGTTGGGTAGAAGATACCTCTTGGTATGTCATTCAAGACTCCTCCTTTATTTGATCATTATGGAGACAATGGTGAAGATGCTGAGTTGTTTTTTACCTTAGAAGAAAAAATCATTAGCAGACAACCTTTGAATGAAAATTAAAACTTTTACCAAGAGCAGTATGATAAAGAGAAAGCACCATTCATTGATATACATGAGGATATTTCTTACCATCAGCTAGCAAATGTTATCAGAGAAGATAAAATAGAAGTGGATTAGCATCCTGCATCATCCATTCACTCACCTGTGATTGCCACAAACATTCAACCATATGTGAGAAACTGTAAAGCAGAGCAAGCTTTCTATTACCAATCCAGTAAGTTTTATCACCTATTTTATGACCCTGTAGGGGAGTACATGGAGTTTCATTTCCTCAATGTATTGAAGCCTTCAAGCTTTATCTTACCTTCATCATTGGGAGGTAATCTAAAGAATGTAATTAATTTGTTGTCATAGTTTTATTGTCCCTTGTTGATCAGTGACAGAGTAAATAGGTTTTCAGTTAGGAAGTTACTTGAATGGCTCTGGTGGAAGTTTGTTTTCACCTAGTGCATTGTAAAAGTCCGTTACTTTAGGATTGTACATAAATAAGCTCTTTCTGGATCATGTGTGTTAGTTTTCTTTTTAAGTTGAGTAGTGTACATGTCAGCCTGTTCTCTTTAACAAAATGTATTTGAGCTCGACTCCACAACCCAACAACTAAGGCACTGAAACTTATTGTTCTTGTCAGCTCACATGGAGCATGCCATCGCCTGTGGAACCAACGTTATCGCATGAAGTTGTCAAGGGTCGCAGGTGATAGCCATGAGCACAAGAAAGAAGGCAGGTGCATTTTTCAATGGTAGAGATCCCTTGTGCAGTTCAATTTAGTGCCATCTCTAAGCGCAGTTTGGAGGACGTTATAGTTGGCAGGTGGATAAGATTTAGAGGGGGTGCTAAAATAGCAGGTGCTCCTAGATCGCAGATTGTGACGAGATCAACAACCACGCTTCATTTCGGGGCCACAACATGCTAGGGCATTAAAATCCTTGAGAGGGCTGAAATCTAAACCATGGTATTGCGGGAGAGCTATGTGGAAGAAGGTGGTGAGTTTCAGGCCCAAAAGAGGTGTGGTTAAAAACCGCTTTCAACGACCCCCAAATCACGTGCTCATTCAGTGTTGAATCCAATAACAACATGTGATCGACCCCTAGTCGTCAAGCCTCATCCCGATCCTAAGTAGAATTCAGTTAATGAACAAGGACTAGTAGTTGAAACCTCAGATAACTCCATAAATGAAAATCATGGAGGGTTTGGCCATGGAGATAGAACTATCAGCCCGAGGTACCATGAGGGACAGGTTTTGGGCTTTTGTCTGAAAGAAGGATACATGCATAGTATGACAGAAGGAGACACAGATGGACATTATGTTATAACTGCATTGAAGAAAGTCAAAAGGCTAAGATAATACTAGAGAAAGAATCATAGAAAGTTCAGACTATGTTATTACAGTTGAAAGAAACGATGGATGTTCACAAAGATGTCAGTTTACCAGAGATCCTGAAAGTAGAACATCGCATAAGTGCAAGAATAGAAGACTTCGACATAGACTATGTCTTGGATGAGGAAACACAAGTGAATATTAGGACAGAAGGAACTTGGAAAATTTTGGGAGAACCTACTGTGGTACCTTCATTGGGAAGGATAGGCTTGTTTAAAAGAAATATGATAGTCCTATGTGGAAGAGTTACTAATGTACCTATTACTGTTTATGGAACATTGACTGAAGATGAATTTGAAGTCATTAAGTTTGTTGGGGACAACGCCCCTTTCCCACTTTTGTTAGGTAATATTTGGATTGAGAAGGATCAGATTAGAAGGAAAGCAGATGAAGAAGTTGCAGAAAGGAAAAAGTAATAACTAAGGTATTTTATAACTAGAAAAATAGATAGACTAATAGAAGAACGAGAGGATAAGTCGAAGAAACAGGAAAAAAAGGCAAGAGAATTATCTATCAAGGTTGAAAGAATGCAAGAAGGTTTGAAGGACCTACCCTTTCAAGAAATAAGTATGTCCACTCAAGAAGTGTTAAGAAAAGGGATATTAACTTCAGACGCTTTGAAGGCACAACAACAGTGTGAAGCCACTGCGCTAGGAGAAGATAAGAATAAGAATGGGAAGAGGATTCCAGAAACATTTAGAGAGACTCAAATCACAGGAAAGAAGGCAAGGAAGCTCGATAAAAATAAATCTAAGTTGGAAAACCTGTAGGAAGATACAAAGACCAGATGGAAGATTTCACAGACTAGAACCTCTCAGGACGCAGGTTCGTAGGATTTGAGCCTCAATGGAATAATAGGACTGCGTAGAATTGGACTTCGCCCTGGCGAAGCTATATGACTATTGGAGGCACCCCAACCATTAGAATAATGCTCAGGAATGGTTAGAAGACGCAATATTTATGGGTTGATGGACCACTTTTGGGACGTTGAGACCGTGCCATAATAGACAGATCCGCATTGATTGAAGCATTCCAGGTCGTTCGAAGAATCTGTTATGCTACTTTGCTTATTTAACCTGTTGGACACTGGGCCGGGACCACTTTTTGCTTCCCGTGATTAACTGAGCTAACTGATGATTGTCTGTGTGTCAAGCTATGTTATCTAAAGGTAGACCTCGTCATTCATTTGTCTACCTCGCTTACATGTTCGCCTACCCTGACCCATTTGTTTAAAAGTGAGAATGTCGGGCGAGCCTACTGAATTAGAGAAGTTTGTCAAGGAGGTTCTTAGGAATATCACGGATGATAGACCATTATCTGAAGGTGTCTAGGCATCATCGACCAGGGGATTGCAGGCTTCCCCTTCGACTAGACATCATTCTGGCTGTGTTAACCCCGTGACTAAGAAACATAGTAAGCATTACGACGATTTGGCTAATGCGAAGCAGATACTGTCGATCTTACCAGAGTATATCCCACCATTAGCTTCCATCATTAACCACGACATCATCCCATGGGATTATGAGTACACCTTGTTCACCGTGTACATTTTGAAAGGACTACGCGTAGTCGAGAGTCAGTTAGGATAGATCCCACTGCTAAAGAACAACGACTTCAATCTAGGTGATAGTAAGAACTATGTTATGCTAGTGCCCCACCGCTACTTGACGAGGTCAAATGGGAAGAAGCCTCACCTCATATCCTAGCCATGGATTAAGGGATTGGCACATTCCACTGTGCTGAATGTGATGCAGATTCCTCATTTTGGTTGTCACCAGGAGGTTAATGCTTGCGTTAAACTCCTTTTGTCGTGATATCATGACGGATACATGTGGCTTGACCAAAGGATTACTTTGGATCTGATGTTGATCCATTAGATTACAGGCTTAAGCATGAAGGGACATGACCCTCATCAATTCTATCCAGGGAAGGCCTCGGACTGATCCCTGACACAACGCATCAAGAAATCTTACGAAGAAGTAGAAAAAGGAAAGCGAGATTACAAGGTAGCCTCTATGCAGGATGGTGCAGTGTACCTCACTTTCCAACTCATAGCTAGCAAGATCGTAAGGAAGAACCACCCCACACAGGTCACCGGGTTTGTGGTGGACCTCACATGAAAATGTGTGGAGGGCATGTAGAGGAACTAGGCGAGCTACCTCGTTAATGAATTGGAGAAGGATTTCCACGAAGCTGAGGATTTGGGGTACGAGTTCCACTTCAGCTGCTTGATCATTTTGATCACATTTTTCGCTTGAAAAATTCCTGAAGGAGCCACCTTTTCGGAGATCAAACCATTGGAACCATTGGTCACTAGGTTTTCCACCTTATGGTACACCAACGACATGACCAAGTAGTGGTAGTCCAATGTTTTGGTTCATGCATACTATCAACAATTGAAGGTTTCCATCGAGTCATTTCCATGCATGAAACCACGCACCCTACAACAGTACAGACCAATAGAAAAATTCCACACAGATCCAGATTTCATCTATATCACTATGTGCAAAGATGAGAACAAGGAAGAGTTACAATTGTACTAGAAGATAACAAATGAAGACATGGAGAAAATCACAAAGAAATGGCCATAGGAGTTCCTTGTACCTGTCAGTGATGTAGAACTCTCTGATACTGACACCATAGGAAGTCCCATGGTCACTCAAGTTGAGAATGTTGGATAGTCCAGTGGGACGACGAAGAAAAAGAAACAGGAAGAAGTTCAGGATATAGAGACCGATGATGAGGACAACGCTTCTCAAGAAAATGGATCTGGATAACTAGGAGGAGGAGGAGACAAAGAAGATGGACAAGGAGGAGAGGATGATAAAGGAGGAGGTGAAGCTACACCATCAAAAGATCCCCCTGTTGGGACAGTAACACCACAAAAGAAAGAAGACACGCGCTAATAAGCCCCAATTAGAAGCCACGCTCATAGATGACGATATCAGTTTGGTTCATGGAGCTATGTAGGATTCTTCCGAGGACATCTTGTAGAGATATGGAGTGAAGAAGGAAGAGCTATATGGAAGGTTCAAGAAGGAATTGAAGGAAGTACAACAAGCTATTTGTTTGGTACACACAATACCTACTGCACCTTCCTTGTCACAGATTGCAGAATTGGGAGATGAACCAACCCAATTGAGAAGACTTGCAGATGCGACAGAAGCTTGACTTTAGAAATTCCAGGAAGAGAAGGAGAATGCTACAAAATCATTGAAACAAGAGAAATATGAATCCTTAAAACAATTATGAGTAGTGCGGTACAATCTAACTGCCTACGAAAGTGAGAGAGAAGAATTTCATGTGATGGTCCAAGAGGAAAAGACCCAACTACAGAAAGAAAAGGAGTAGTTGCTCACAAAGCAAGACGCAGTTAAAGAAGTGGTGAATAAAGAATATCACTATGTTCCAGGCTTGGAACATGAGGAGCAAGTCGAGGCTCAAGTTGTGAAGCTTACTGAGACCATCCAGCAACTTCAAGCGAGGATAATAGAGTTGGAGGACCAAGCAGTGTCGAGCACTCCACAGGAGGTGCATGACCAGAGGGAGGAAGCCACTAAGAACACAGTTGTAAGAATTAGAGCCCTCACCTCAAAATGAAAACAATTGAGTAATAGAATCACGCAGACATATGAACGCCTCGCAGAATATCCAGAGCTAAGAAAGCTAGAAGCATAGTTACAAGAGGCACATTAACATGCATTATCAGTGCAGGCCCAGATGTAGTTGCTCACCATAGTTGAAAGAATGAAGAGATCCCAAGAGCAACACGTAGTACAACAACAGATCACTTCCATCCAGGGTAAAGTAATGGAAGTCACACAGAAGATGCAACCTGTGCAGGATGAAGCCTCCAAGGTGTTCGAAGAAATTGATGGACAAGGCTTGCAATTGGACCAAATGGTTGCAACAGTAGAACAATGCCTAGAAGGGCCTGTTATAGATAAAACGATCCAGGAGATCACTGAGAAGGAGGCTCATTAGAAGAAGCAATTCAAGGAAGCTCGAGTTAAGATCGAGGCCTTCGAGGCAACATTATCCAGAACTGAGTGACTCAGGATGAGTCACAGGTGAGTGTTGGGGGCCTGTTGTCCCTCTACCAAGTTTTGAGGAAACCTTGGTCAGATTTGATCCAATTTTTGGACTTTGACACATTGGTCAAGGAAGGAGTGCCTAGGCAAAGCTAAGATCACGAATCTCACTCATTTTGTAGGATATGTGGACCTAGTAAGGGGTTCTTTAGGGTTTTTGTAATGCTTTATGGAATGTCGGCCCATGGGGTTTACCCATGATTAGGCCTTATTGTAAGGGATTGTAAAAGTATAAATAAGTAAGAATGTATTGTAGTAGAAGAAGAGAAGAAGGGGAAGTGGCTAAGTGCAAGTGATTTGAATGGATTTGTGCAAGGGAACGTCTATGTGTAAGTCTTTGTGCTTGATAGAGAGTTGGCTTTGTGCCTTGAAATAGTTGGAAGGAGGATCTAGTGCTCAGTGCGAAGATCTCCTGTCCTATGCGAAGCTCTACTCTGCGGATTAGTGCACATGAGTCACTAAATGTAAGAGATTGACGAATAATAAAGAAATCGAAACAATTGGTAGACGTAGCCCCACACTGGGGTGAACCACTTATATATTTTGTCTTTTGTTTTCTTTGTGTTGTGTTGTTTATGTTACGAATCTGCTCACTGCTTAGATTATTATGAACAATAGATAGATCTATATATGCTTAGCGTAGTTGAAAGAAAGAGATGATTTGAGTAAATTTAATGGAAATTAAGAAAGATATGTTATTCGTATGCATAGAAAGAGTTTTCGGACTAATAAGTCGATGCAGGAACCTAGGAATTTTTTTTGCAGATTGAACGTCCAACACTATGACCCTAGTGCGCAGTACATAAGAGGTTGGGGAACATTTAAGAGAAAAAGAGGATTGACATTATGTTATAACTGCAGAAGAATAGGAAATCTTGCTAAGGAATTCCCTAGTATAGGTCTGATTTGTCATTGTTGTAAGATTATTGGTCATGAGGTTGAGAATTGTCCAAGGATGATTGCTAAAGTTGAACAAATGAACATGAGACAAGAAAACTATGAAGGAAGTCAAAAGGCTAAGAGAATACTAGAGAAAGAATCAGAGGAAGTTCAGACTACGTTATTACAGTTGAAAGAAATGATGGATGTTCACAAAGATTTCAGTTTACCAGAGATCCTGAAAGTAAAACATCGCATAAGTGCAAGAATAGAATAATTCGACATAGACTGTGTATTAGATGAGGTAACACAAGTGAATATTATGACAGAAGGAACTTGGAAAATTTTGGCTACGTTCATTGGGAAGGATAGGCTTGTTTAGAGGAAAGATGATAACCCTATGTGGAAGAGTTACTAATGTAACTATTACTGTTCATGGAACATTGACTCAAGAGTAATTTGAAGTCATTAAGTTTGTTGGGGACAATGCCCCTTTCCCAATTTTTTTAGGTAAGACTTGGATTGAGAAGGATCAGATCAGAAGGAAAGCAGAGGAAGAAGCTACAAAAAAAAAATGCAATAACTAAGGTATTTCATAGCTAGAAAAATAGACCGACTAATAGAAGAACGAGAGGATAAGTAGAAGCAACAGGAACAAAAGATAAGAGAATTAGTTGTCAAGGTTGAAAGAATGCAAGAAGATTTGAAGGACCTACCCATTCAAGAAATAAGTATGTCCACTCAAGAAGTGTTAAGAAAAGGGATATTAACTTCAGACCCTTTGAGGGAACAACAATAGTGTGAAGCCATTGCGCTAGGAGAAGATAAGACTAAGAATGGAAAGAGGATTCAAGAAACATTTAGCGAGACTCAAATCACAGGAAAAAAGGCAAGGAAGATCGATAAAAAGAAATCTAAGTTGGAAAAGATGTAGGAAACTACAAAGACCATATGGAAGACTTTCTAGACTGGAATCTCGAAGGAGGTAGGATCGTAGGATTTGAGCCTCGCTGGAACAACATGACCGCGTAGAATGGGACTTCGCCCTGGCAAAGCTATATGACCATTGGAGGTGCCTCGACCATTATAAAGACACTCCAAAATGGTTAGAAGATGCATTTATGGGATGATGGACCGCTTTTGGGACATTGAGACTGCACCATAATGGACAGATCCACATTGATGGAAGCATTCCTGGTCGTTGGAAGAATCCGTTATGCTACTCTTCTTATTTAACCCATTGGACATTGTGTCGGGACCACTTTTCGCTACCCGTGATTAACTGAGCTAACAGAGGATTGTCTATGTGTCGAGTTGTGTTATCTAAAGGTAGACCTCATCATCTGTTTGTCTACCCCACTTACCCATTCACCTACCTTGACCCATCTGTTTAAAAGTGAGAATGTCAGGCGAGCCTACTAAATTAGAGAAGTTTTTTGAGGAGGTTATTAGGAATATCATGGATGATAGACCATTATATGAAGGCATCTAGGCATCGTCAACGAGGGGACTATAGGCTTCCCCTTCGAATGGACGTCATTGTGGTCGTGTTAACCCCGTGACTAAGCAACAGATTAAGCATCACGACAATCTGGTTAATGTGAAGCAAATACCGTCGATATTACCAGAGTATATCCCACCTTTGGTTGGCACCATTAACCACAATAACATCCCACAGGATTATGAGTACACCTTGTTCACCACATACATTTTGAAAGGAATACGAGTAGTTGGGAGTCAGTTCGGATAGATCCCGCTACTGAAGAACAAGGACTTCAATCTAGGTGTCAGGAAGAACTATGCTATGCTAGTGCCCCACCGCAACTTGACGAGGTCAATTGGGAAGAAGCCTCACCTTGTCTGCTAGCCATGGATTAATGGATTCACATAGTCCACTGTGTTGAATGTGATGATGATTCCTCATTTTGGCTGTCACCAGGAGGTTAACACTTGCGTTAAACTCCTCTTGTCATGCTATCATGGTAGATACATGTGGCGCGACCGAAGTATTATTATGGATCCAACATTGATCCACCATATTAAATGCTTAAGAATGAAGGGACTTGACCCTCAACAATTCTATCCAGGGAAGGCCTCAGACCGCTCCCTGGCACAACGCATCAAGGAATCTTATGAAGAAGTAGAAAAAGGAAAGAAATATTACAAGGTAGTCTCTATATAGGATGGTGCAGTGCGCCTCGCTTGCCAACTCATAGCTGGAAAGCTCATAAGGAAGAACTGTCCCACACAGGTCACCGGGTTCATGGTGGGCCTTGCAGGAAAATGTGTGTAGGGCATGTAGATGAACTAGGCGATCTACCTCGTCAATGAATTGGAGAAGTATTGTCGTGAAGCCCGTTATTTGGGGTACAAGTTCCACTTCAGCTGGTTGATCATTTTGATCACATTTTTCACTTGGCAAATGCCTGAAGAAGCCACCTTTCTGAAGATTGAACCATCAGAGCCATTGGCCGCTAGGTTTTCCACCTTGTGGTACACCAATGACATGACGAAGTAGTGGCAGTCCAAAGCTATGGTTCATGCATACTATCAACAATTGAAGGTTTCCATTGAGTCATTTATGTGGATGACACTGCTCACCCTACACCCGTACAGAACAATAACAAAATTCCACTCAGATCCATATTTCATCTATATCAATGCACGTAGAGATGATAAGAAGGAAGAGTTACAGTCATACTACAAGCTAACAGATGAAGACATGGAGAAGATCACAAAGGAATGGACGGAGGAGTTCCTTGTACCTGTCAATGATGAAGAACTCCCCGATACTGACACCATAGGAAGCCCCATGGTCACTCGAGTAGAGAATGTCGGATAGTCCAGTAGGATGACGAAGAAGAAGAAACAGGAAGAAGTCCAAGATATAGAGACCAATGATGAGGAAAACACTTCTCAATAAAATGGATCTTGATCGCTAGGAGGAGGAGATAAAGAATATGGACAAGGAGGAGGGGATGAGAAAGGAGGAGATGAAGCTACATTGCTGAAAGATCCCCCTGCTGGGACAGTAACACCACAAAAGAGGAAGGTTTGTCCAAATAAAAATTCAACAAGAAAGAAGACACGTGCTAATAAGACCGAATTAGAAGCCACACTCACAGAGGATGATATCAGTTTGGTTCACGGAGCTATGTAGGACACTTCCAAGGAAATCTTGCAGAGATATGGAGCGAAGAAGGAAGAGCTATATGGAAGGGTTGAGAAGGAATTGAAGGAAGTAAAACAAGCTATTTGTTTGTTCCACGCAATACCTACTGCGCCTTCCTCGTCAAAGATTGGAGAATTGGGGGATGAACCAACCCAATTGAGAATACTTTCAGATGTGATAGAATCTCGACTTCAGAAATTCTAGGAAGAGAAGGAGAATGCTACAAAATCCTTGAAACAAGAGAAATATGAAGCCTTACAACAATTACAAGTAGTGTGGTACAGTCTAACTGCCTATGAAAGTAAGAGAGAAGAATTTTAGGTGATGGTCCAAGAGGAAAAGACCCAACTACAAAAAGAAAAGGATCAATTGCTCACAAAGAGGGTCGCAGTCAAAGAAGTGGTGAATAAATCATATCACTCTGTGCCATGCTTGGCACAGCGGGAGAAAGTTGAGGCTTAAGTGGTGAAGCTCGCCGAGACCATCCAACAGCTTCAAGCAAGGATAACAGAGTTGTAGGTCCAAGTAGTTTCGAGCACTCCGTAGGTGGTGCGTGACCAGAGGGAGGAAGCCGCTAAGAATGAAGTTGTAAGAATCAAATCCCTTGCCTCAAGATGTAAATAGCTGAGCAATAGAAGCATGCAGACATATGAATGCCTCATAGAAGATCTAGAGCTAAGGAAGTTGGAAGCACAGTTACAAGAGGCGCATCAGTAGGCATTATCAGTGCAGGCCCAAATGAAGCTTCTCATTGTAGTTGAAAGAATGAAGAGATCCCAGTAGCAGCATGCAGTACAACAACAAATCACTTTCATCTAGGGTAAAGTAATGGAAGTCACGTAGAAGCTGCAACCTATGCAGGATGAATCCTGCAAGGTGTTCGAAGAAATTGATGGAAAAGGCTCTCAATTTGACCAAGTGGTTGCAACAATAGAAAACCGCTTGGAAGGGCCTGTTACAGAGAAAACGATCCAGGAGATCATTGAGCAAGAGGATCAGGAGAAACAACAATTAGAGGCAACTTGAGTTAAGCTCGAGTCCTTCGAAGCAATGCTATCTAGAATTAAGCGACTCGGGACGAGTCACATATGAGTGTTGGGGTCCTGTTGGCCCTCAACCAAGTTTTAAGGAAACCTTGGTCAGAGTTGATCCACTTTTTGGACTTTAATACATTGGTCGAGGAAGGAGCACCTAGGCGAATCTGAGATCACAAATCTCACTCATTTTGCAGGCTATGTGGACCTAGTAAGGGGTTGTTTAGGGTTATTGTAATGGTTTATGGGATGTCATCCCATGGGGTTTACCCATGATTAGGCCTTATTATAAGGGATTGTAAAAGTATAAATAAGTAAGAATGTATTGTAGTAGAAGAAGAGAAGAAGGGGAGGTGGCTAAGTGCAAGTGATTCAACTGGCTTTGTACAAGGGAACGTCTATGTGTAAGTCTTTGTGCTTGGTAGAGAGTTGATTCTATGCCTTGACCTAGTTGGAAGGAGGATCTAGTGCTCAGTGCATAGATCTCCTATCCTATGCGAAGTTCGAATCTGTGGCTTAGTGCACAGGAGTAACTGAATGTAAGATATTGACGGATAATAAAGAAAACAAAGTAGTTAGTGGACATAGCCCCACACTGGGGTGAACCACTTATATCTTGTGTATTTTGTTTTCTTTGTGCTATGTTGTTTATGTTACGATTCTATTCAGTGCTTAGATTATTATGTATAATAGATAGATCTATAGATGATTAGTGATTTACTTGTGTTAAAGATAAATGAATGTTAGATCTAACTCAGTGCTATGTGTTAAGTGGTTGAATTGACGCTTAATATTTATTGTTTCTGCGCCGATCTATCTTTGAGTATGTTACGTGATGTTAATAAAGCTAATGAACTAATGCATATCATTGTCTAAGTGTTAATAGAATAACTTATGAATTGTTGTTATCACATATCTGTGTCCCATCTTGTTTACAGACACCGGTGTCCTTGTTGGCAAATGTTTAACAGGTAGCGTATGCTTGTCATTGATGGCAAGTACAACAACGATGATGGCTTGAGTACAAAAAATATGATCAGCAGCGCAATGATATTCAGGAAGATCGAAAACACAACCAGGCAAACAAAAGATAAGTTCAGGTTGATAAAATGTTCGAAGGCCCGAGAATCATTTTTGATCGTTGGATCTCATTCAAAATTCCCGAAAGAATGAGGGCCGTCAGATCAGAATATAGACAAGAAGAGTGTTGAATAGGAGGAAAGATCTTAGATGTCAGTTCTGAGCGCAGGGTCCGACCACCGTTGGATCGAGGAGAACCTACACGATCCTTAAAGAATAAGGAGAAGTGGGCGTAATCGCGACATGCGAAATCGCGACCTAATCTGAGCCGTCAGATCAAGGTTGAATCTGGACCATTGATTCCAGTCCATGTCGGAGTTTCGTGAATCACGACTTTGAAGTGACAAAAACACTTGACAACAAGAATGCCGATTTCGTGATATGCGATATCGCGATGCAATCACAGCCATTGAATCGAGAATGAATCTAGACCGTTGATTATGGCTCGTATCGGAGTTTCGCGAATCGCGATATCAAGAGGCAAAGAACCCAATGCGTCAAGAATGTCGATTTCATGATATGCGATATCGTGATTCAATCACAGCCATTGAATCGAGAATGAATCTGGACCGTTGATTTAAATCCTTGTCGGAGTTTCGTAGATCAGGACTTGAAGGTGTCGAGAACTCACACGACGAAGTGGCAAAATCACGAGAAGATATGGGCCATAGGATCTGGGGGAAGTACGAAGGACCAATAGCCATTAGATATGGTGAAGATGCAAGGCAGATATGACAGTCGTGGTCCGTTGGATCAAGAGGACACGTGGCGAAAGATCATCATGTCACTGACTGGAAAGTCAAAGGAACGAGGTTTGATCTTAGCCAACAGATCAAGGTTTGATCTTATCCATTAGATCAAGGTTTGATCTTGATCGTTGATCCGACTCCATCTCGGAGTCTCAGCTATCGTGACTTGGAGTGATGAGACCCTTCATCACAGGAACTGCGAGATGCGAATTCATGAAGAGATCTCGACCGTCAATACACCAAGATTCTGAACCGTTGATCCAGCTCCATCTCGGAGTTTTGCCTATTGCAACTTGGAGTGACGAGAACCTCCACCTAAGGAATAACGAGATGCGAGATCACGAAAAGATCAGGACCATCGGATTACCAAGAACGTGGATCGTTGATCTGAGCTCCATCTCAGAGCTTTGCCTGT
>SNQJ01S0129917.1:0-18065 GCA_010110895.2 Picea sitchensis
AGGTCATGCTTGAAAAGTGTTGTAATTTTGACCTTGTTTGAAAAAACGGTGCTACCGGTAGCACCACTTTTTGATTTGGTGTTGATTTTCATGTTTTTTATGCAAAAATATGAATTTTTGGGGCTAGAGTTCTCATTTTGAGGTCACAGTTCTCGTTAAGTGGGTAATATTGTTTATTCAAAAAGTAGTTTGGGTAGTTCAACTACGTATTTGTTTAGAAAGTTAAATAACTTTAATTAGGAGATGACAACTTTTATTTATAATAAGGGTAATAAATATTAAAAAATAGGTGGGGTCTCACTAGGTCTTTGTCCGTTTATTTCCAACATTTCCCTTGTAATTTCAAAATATGATCAAATATTATGAAGATATCAACATTATGAAATATATCAAAAAGTAACCCATATAAGACATACCAAAACAACAAACACTTATATCTCCCAAAGATATCAAAATGACATGATATTTAAAGTTCTCAAAATAATATCATGTATTTGTTGTCCATTCAAATGTGCATCAAGTGTCTAAATGAAAATGTCATAATACAAATTAAAATAAATCAGAAATGATATTTCCTTTTAAATGATCCCTCACTTTCCTTTCTTCTTTCTAAGAAATTAAGCCTGAGTTTAAGTAAGTCTTCATCATAAGACTTATTTTCTTCCAATTTCATTATTTCACGGTGCATTTCACTGAAAGTGATTTCTATCTTATTATTTTCTACTTTGGATGAAGGCTATTTGAAATGGATGGAAGGGGATTGAGATGTCTCTCAGCTGGGTGAGTTGGAAATTCGTTTTCCTTTATCAATTTGGAGTTCATTGGGAGTCATTTTTTAATTTCTAGGAACTTGAATTGACTGGGCCATGGAGGCAGAAGGTGCAACACGTGGCATTGATTGTAGAGGAGGAGGTGGAGGTAAAGGGTTATCAGGCCAATGAGCTATGCCAGAAGGAATATTTATGGGATTATTGTCCCAACCATCATTGGTTGGCTGCATAGGAGGTTCAGGAAAATCCACAATACTAGGATGTGGCTGTAAGGGAAGATTAAGAGGAGCTTGAGGCTATGGAAATGATGGATATTCACCTAGGTTCAAATAGCTAGTTTTTACCAGTTGGTTAAAATCTTCAGAATGTATTGAAAACCTCATGTTCTTGTGTCCCCACTATTTCCAAAATACATTTGGAAATATTCCTCTTCTTCTCCTATTTCCACTATTTCCAATCTTGTTACTCCCTCAACTGAAAAATCTCATGTATATGCATCATCATTCCAATTAGTAAAATAAAACACACAATATACTAAACATCTAATACAATTTCACTTGAAATGATTTAGCTATGGCTTTGAAAAATGACACAATAATCCTAGCATTCAAGGGAGAAATGAATGGGAATAAATGTAAACATGGAAGAAAATCCATATTTTGACAGACAACCTTATTATTATTTTTTTTTCCAAAATCCAATCTGTACACCTCTTTGCAAAATTTTATTCATATGAAAAGTCTATTATCTCTTTGAATAAGGTAAATGATTGAAAGACAAATAAATAAATAAGAGGGATACATTGATAAGGGGAGTGTAATTAGCGAAAAATGATACGAAATGACAAGACTACATGAGAAATTTATGTTCAATGTCCATACACAATCAGTCATTTCCATTTATAAAACTATATAATTTTCTTTCTAGAGCTAATAATTTGTAAGGAATTCCTTTTAAAATATTCCTAAAAAATCCCCAAAACAATCCAAGTATGCCCAAATTATTCTTTTTTTCCAAACTAGATTCTCAAATTGCATAATAATATGAATTTACAACATCCAAATCAAAACGACTAACTACCCATATATCATCCTTTGACCAAAAAATTATTTTAATGCCATATACAACTAGTCTTCCACAATGAGCAAGTCATAAATAGAACCTCCTTAAATGATTTTCTTTATAAATCCTTTTAATTTACATAAACAGAGGGAGAATGACATGTAATTAAAATGAAATATGATTGGGAAAATATAGGAATAATGGATGGAAAATGATAAATAATGAGTGGTAAATTCCCAATTTATGTAATCAAAATAAAATAAATATTTTCACTTGCATATCATGCCTTTTTATCACATTGAAAAATATGTATTTTATCTTAATACTTGACAACTCAAACCCTGTGTCAGACTTTAACATTGAAAACTACTTGAATGGCCAACTGGAAATGATTTCAACCAATATTACTTCCTTTTTAGGAAAACTCAACTCTCATAATCATGACTATTTTGGATTGTTGGTTAATAAATAATGCAAAGGCTAGAAATTAAGTCAAAATCAAACTTAGTGTTGTAGTCACAAAGAGAACAAATGGATGCAACCTCAATCAGAGAATAATGAATAGAGTAAGTGCCAATTTGTAACTTTTGTTTTCCAAAACGAAATGACCACTACTTTGTCGAATTATCTAAGATTTTGAATAGAAAAGATCTAGAAATAAATGATACCAACAAGGTTCGAACCTAAGGGACATATGGTACTCGGGTGCATGTAGCCAAAATAGATTTAGTGCTATAGCCACTAGGATAACCAATGGGCACATATCCTTATCATTTGGAAAAGAACATGGATAGAGTTCAGCATGGCATGTCCCCGATTTATCAGAAATCCAAAATGTAATAAATCCATTACTCCGTCAAAAAATGTGAACTCGAACTAGATCTTAAAATTTAAAAAGGAAGTGGACATGGCTTTAACAAATATAGTCTCCATTGAGACAATATGCAACTTTAAACAATTCTTTCATATGACCAAGGTTCGAACCCAAGAAACAAATCATGTTAAATGTTGGTTTTATATTCGTTTCAATAATAAACATACCATTTATGGATTCAAGTTCAAACCCATGTGGTGCAGACCCCCAAACCCTCAGGTCCAAGGTCCGTGCAGGATCGTTTAATCTGCTCTTTGAGCCTGATTGACTCGTTGATTTCCCCTCGGGAAATACCCCTCACACACAACAATGTATCCACGGGTCCTTATGGGTTGAGCCCACTTAAACAAACACTAGGTGCCAACTCAAATCTTCCAATCAAACAATATGATCACACCTTTGCGATTTCATAACTTTGGATTTCGCGATTTCACGACTTCTTCTTCCGAGTTTCTTGATCGTTCAACTGTCGAAACCCGAAATACCGATTCTCCGAAATTGTTATCACGTTTCGCGATTTTGGGAATATAGAAACAAAGAATCTCGATCCCTTGTCCTCGAAAATGATGAAATGTCGAATCTCGACATGTTCAGCAAAGGCTGGCCCCACAACGGACTTCTCACTTCATTGGGATTTTGGACTTCGCGATTTCGTGAATCCAGATGCAAAGCTCACAACTCTCTAACCTCCCAACTCCGAAATAGTCAACAAGGATTGACTCCGCCTTTTTGACGAGGATAAGCCATGTGTCCACTCAACCACTTCATGTCTCTGACATGGACTCCTGCCACTTGTCACTCTTTCAGGTTTTCGGGACTTTCTCTCCCAAAGTATTGTATCCTCTGTCTCTCGACACCCTAAATGACGAAATCTCGAAACTCTAATCCAATTCTTGTCACAACTCGCGATTTCGGGACTTTCATTTCACTATGCTCAACTCCTTGGCATTAGGATCCTCGAAATGATGAAATGATCTGATGGCTGGCGCAAATCATGATCAACGGTCCATGTTGATTCTAGATCCTAGAGTGAAAAGATTACTCGCCTTTAACCACCCCGCAACTTGTTTTGATCCTACAGTCCTCATTGTTTCGGGGATTCTCCACAGAGAATTCCAATCGTTCGTTCCCTCCTTGGAGGTTTCTGCGAAATGGCCAAAATATCCCTTCACCTACACTTGACCTCTGCAAAGTGACTTCACTCTGTCTTCCTTTGAAGTATTCAAAGACGCTACTCCTTCTCTGAGCTTTCTTTACAAACCCAAGTCTTCAAAAAGACTCTTGCACGCACTCCTTGCGGAAATCCCTCAAATGATTTTAAGTATTTGAATCCTTGACTCTGTGCACCCTCCTGCAACAACATTCTTTCAATTCTTCCCTTGGTTGATAAGTTCTAGACTTTCAACTAGCCTACGCACACCTTGCACGACTTCTGTGCCTCACCTGCACTTCTGCGGGAATGAGAACAACGATATCCCTCCTGAGCTTTCAAAGATGAACTCTGAATCTCCATCAACGTACTTCTTGTGGACGATTTCACTGTACTCCTTGTAGGAACTTATCACTAAGGTTGAGGAACAATTGAAACTCATTCTCTCTCTCTCTCTCAGACTTCAAACATTCAACATGAAATCATACATTCACACAATCTTAAATAAAATGTATAACAGAGAGAATAACCAACCATAAGCATACCATTCAGCATGTATACATAGAAAGCATCATAACAACATGAATTTGAATCAAAGCTCTTTTCATTAATTCAAACTTCTGTACATGGGTTCTTCTCTTCAACTCTCTGCTACAACTCTTTTCTTCTGCTCTATGCTTAGTGATCTCTAATGTTACAATGATACAAAGGTGAGGGTGTCTATAGTCATTTTTCCCTCCTATGCTCTAAACTGTCTAATCTGGAATTTTAAATCTACCTACTTACATTAACTATGCATAAATGCTTCTACCTACTACAGATGAGAGAAAATCGCTCATGATCTGTTTACATCCTCCAAAATATAAATGCAAGGTATGCCTTATTACATTAATATTTCAAAAACATTCCAAAACACTTTTGCAACGTGTTGAAATGTGCTGGCACTCATCCCAGCTGTCTTCTTCCCCCGCACTCGCTTGCTGCTGGCGATGCTCCTGCATCATACTCCCTTGCTTGAAAATTTTCATGGACTCCTGTTCATGAGCTCTTGCATAGTCTGTCCATGCTTATGAATTTCTGCTTCATTTTCCCAGCTGGCATCTTCAACTGGATGTCCCTTCCATTTGACCAAGTATTCAAAATACTCTTTCCTCCTGGTCTTCTTGCTGACCCTCTTGTCAAGTATACTTTCCATCGGTGGATTTTCAGCTACAGGCATTTGTTTATTCCATTGAACCTCTATCTGTCCATTCTCCGCTCCTTCTTTTCCAGCTCTGTAAGGGTACAAATTTGAGATGTTGAATATTCGTGAAATTTCGATCCCATTGGGTAATTCAATCTCATATGCGTTTGCCCTAAATTTCTTCAAGACCTTGCATGGTCCAATCTTTTTCATTTTCAATTTGTTATATGTTCCCCTTGGGAACCTCTCCTTCCTCAAATGCACAAGAATCAGATCACCAAATTCAAACCGAAGTTCTCTCCTGTGTTGATTTGCTCTGCGTTTATACTCTTGACTTGAAGTTTGCAAATGTTCCCTCACTTGGCTGTGAAGTTCCTTCATTGCTTCTGCAAAATCCTCCGCACTAGCACTTCTGAATTCAGTCTGTTCTGAATCTTTCAATTCAGACACTCCCCTAGGTTGCATTCCATAAACAATCTGAAATGGAATCTGCCATGTGCTTCTGTTAATTGAATCATTGTAAGAAAATTCCACTTGTGGCAGAATGTGATCCCATTGACTGTGGTGTTTAGTCACTAGGCTCCTTAGCAAATCTCCCAAGCTTCTGTTTATAACTTCTGTTTGCCCATCCGTCTGAGGATGATAATTTGAGATAAATGACAAAATTGTCCCCAGCTTCTTCCATAAAGTCCTCCATAAATGTCCCACGAACTTGGTGTCTCGATCTGAAACAATACTTCTTGGCAAGCCGTGAAGTTTGACAACTTCTTTGAACAACAGGTTCGCAATGTGAGTTGCGTAGTTGGTTTTCTGGCATGGTATAAAATGTGCCATCTTTGAAAATCTATCGACTACCACAAAGATTGAATCGCAACCTCTTTGTGTCCTTGGCAGCCCTAATACAAAATCCATGCTCACTGCATCCCACGGCCTCTCAGGTATGGGTAATGGCTGGTATAGCCCTGTGTTCTTCCTTTTTCCCTTTGTGTGATGAAAAATTCTACATCTGTCCATAAATATTTTTACATCTGTCCTCATCCCTGGCCAAAAATATGAGCCATTCAACTTTGAGAACGTCTTATCATGATCAAAATGTCCGACCAATCCTCCACTGTGTTTGGCCAATCCTCCACTGTGTTTTTCTTTCAGCAGATTCTCCCTCATGGAGCATTTTGGAATACATAATTGATTGCCTCTGAATAATAATCCATCCTGGATTATATATTTAGTCCATTGACTTCTGTCCCTGAGAATTGGATTCTCATATGCCTCATACGCCTCCTTAAAATCTGGATCGTCTCTGTACATTTCTTTGAGATTATCAAAACCCAAAGTTTTGACTTTGAATTCCTGCATCAACAAACATTTCCTGCTCAAAGCATCAATAACTTTGTTAGCAGTTCCAGAAATATGTTTAATTACAAAAGTAAAATTTTGCATATATTCAACCCATTTTGCATGCTTTTGGTTCAGCTTTTCCTGTTGAGTCACGAATTGTAAAGCATGATTATCGTTGTACAAAATAAACTCTTTAGGAACCAAATAATGTCTCCACTTCTTCAACACTTGTATGACCACATAGAATTCTTTGTCATATGTGGAGTACTTAAATTTCGCTTCATTCAGTTTCTCACTGAAGTATGTGACTAGCCTGTCATCTTGGCTCAAGACCGCTTCAATTGAAAATCCACTAGCGTCACATTTGACCTGAAATGTCTTACTGAAATATGGCAACACCAGAATTGGCTGTTCAGTAATATTCCTCTTCAACTAGTTGAAACTTTTCTCTGCTTCTTCCGTCCAGTGAAAATACTTATGTCTTTTCTTCACCGTGTCCATCATCGGTGCGCTAATTCCACTGAAATTTCTGATAAATTTGTTGTAGAAACTAGCCAATCCATGGAAACTTCTAACTTCAAATATACTCTTCGACGATGACCAATTCTTAATGGCATCCACCTTCTCCGGATCCATTTTTAGCTAATTTGCAAAGATAACAAAACCCAAATAAATGAGTTATGTCCTCGTAAATGTTGATTTCTTCATATTTATCAACAACTTTTCTTGCTGCAATCTCCTCATCACTGTAGCCAAATGCTTCAAGTGTTCATCTTCTGTCTTGCTGAAAATAAATATATCATCAAGATATACGATGACAAATTTTCCTATGAAATCCTTCAGGACTTCATTCATCAGTCTCATGAAAGTACTAGGCGCATTTGTTAAGCCAAATGGCATAACAAGCCATTCATACAACCCTTCATTTGTCTTGAATGTTGTCTTTCATTCATCACCTTCTCTCATTCGGATTTGATGATATCCACTTTTCAAATCAATCTTTGAAAATAATCTTGCTCCACTCAAGCAATCCATCAAGTCATCCATCCTTGGAAATGGAAATCTATACCTGATGGTAATCTTATTGACCGCCCTCGAGTCTGTGCACATCCTCCAGCCTCCATCTTTCTTTGGGCTGAGCACTGTTGGAACAACGGATGGACTTAAGCTCTCTCTCATCAACCCTTTGTCCATTAAATCCTGGACCTGTCTCTTGACCTCTTCATTCTCCCACGGTGTCAATCTGTACATTGCTTTGTTTGGTAAACTAGCTCTAGGTATAAGATCAATATGATGGCTTATACTTCTGATAGGTGGCAATGAACGAGGTAGTTCGTCCACTACTATATCAGCGAACTCTTCAAACAACTCCTGGATTTCCTCTGGTAAATCATCCACTCTTATACTGGTTAAAACAATTCTAAGCTTCCTGACCACAATGAATTGTGTATCTTCCGTCTTCTTAACCTCCTTAAGGAGTTCCTTCCCACTCATGAGAAGTACAGTGTTGCTTACCTCAGGTTTCACTTCTTTATCCTTAATCAACAACACCATGTGAGTTCTCCCATTCTTTTCCAGGGTGTATGTGTTCTTTCTCCCATCATGAATCACATTCCTGTCATATTGCCATGGTCTACCCAGCAATAGATGACAAACATCCATGGGAATGACATCACATAGTATTTCANCCATGGTCTACCCAGCAATAGATGACAAACATCCATGGGAATGACATCACATAGTATTTCATCTTTATATCCTCCTATTTTAAATTCAACTAAACATTGTTTAGTGACATTTACCTGATGTCCTTTTTGTAGCCATGAAACTCCGTATGGGCTTGGATGTATGATAGTCTCCAGCTCCAGATTTTCTACCATCTCTTTAGAAATGAGATTGTATGTGCTACCACTATCCATGATGACTTTTCATACCTTGTCTTTGGTCTTGCAAGCAGTCCGAAAAAGTTTGTTCCTTTGGACTGGGTTTTCTGCCTCTTTCTCTGGCGTTAAGAGAACTTTTCTCATCATCAACGATATTCTGGCCTCATCATCGTCTTCCTCAACATTCTATCTCTGTGCTTCAGCAATGTGAGTTTCACCTCCTTCTTTCTTTTTATCTGGGCATTCATAGGATTTATGTCCATTTTTTCCACAGGTAAAGCCTTTTATTTCTCCACCTCTACCTCTTCCTCTTCCTCTGGTACGAGGAAAAGCATTATTATCAGCGTATTGTCCTCTCTGTGAGCTTCCTCCTCTCTCATGTTGAGTTTGAGTTTTCTTTCCCTCCTCTTGAGGTCTCTGAGTTCTATCTTGGGCAATTGTTTTGCCTCTGGTTTGACTTCTTCCTCAGCCTCTTTGACCTTGCTTTCAGCTCAGTTTTTCTTCATCTTTCAGAGACATATGATAAGCATCTTCTACAGTCTGAATGATCATCATGCTCATCTCATCTTGGATGTCATATCTCAGACCATTCATGTATCTGGCAACCTTTTCATCATCACTTTCCCGATGACTTTCTTTGATGTTTATCCTATAGAACTCTTCAGTGTATTCTTTCACTGACATCAGCTTCTGTCTCAAATTCTGCATTCTCCGAAACAGAGTAATTTGATAATCCTTGGGGATGAATTTTTCCTTCATCTTCGCAACCATTCTATCCCAATTTTTGATTTTCTACTTTCCTTTGCAGCGTCTATCAGTCTGTAGTTCATCCCACCATAATGCTGCATGCCCTTTAAGTCTTGTGACAACATGTTTGACTTTCCTGTCTTCCTCGACATCTTCATAGTCAAAATATTTATCCAGAGCTCTAATCCAATCTAGAAGCTCTTCAACATCCAGGTTTCCCTCATACATGGGAATTTCCATTTTTTCCCTAACACCTATCCTAGAAACAACCCTGAACATGTGTTTGTCTATAGCATCTTCGACTGCAACTTCTTCTCCATGTCCATCTTCATTTTCATTGTCAGCCTCACTGATATCTCCAGTGTCGACTGTGCGCCTCTGTGTTGTCTCCATGGCATCAAGCCTGGCATGTAGTTCACTCATTTCCCTTTTCACTGCTGGATCAAGCATTGGTCTATCTCTTCTTCTTGGCAGCATGGCTGAGAAATATTCTTCCTTCCTCTGCTACAGAAAACAAAGAACTTTTTCTTCCCTCTGATACCAAATGGTGCAGACCCCCAAACCCTCAGGTCCAAGGTCCATGCAGGATTGTTCTAATATTCCCTTTGAGCCTGATGGACTCGTTGATTTCCCCTTGAGAAACACCCCTCACACACAACAATGTATCCACAGGTCCTTATGAGTTGAGCCCGCTTGAACAAACACTAGGCACCAACTCAAATCTTCCAATCAAACAATATGATCACACCTTTCATGATTTCAGAACTTCAGATTTCGCGACTTCACGACTTCTCCTTCCGAGTTTCTTGACCCTTCAACTGTCGAAAACCGAAATGTCGATTCGCCGAAATTGTTGTCGCGTTTTGCAATTTCGCGAATCTTGAAACAAAGAATCTCGATCCCTTGTCCTCGAAAATGATGAAATGATGAATCCTGACACGTTCAATAAAGGTTGGTCCCACAACGGAATTCTCACTTCATCGGGATTTCGGACTTCGCGATTTTTTGAATCCAGATGCAAAGCTCGCAACTCTCTAACCTCTGAACCCCGAAATAGTCAACAAGGATTGACTCCGCCTTTTTGACGAGGAAATTCCACCTATCCACTCAACCACTTTCTGTCTCTGACGTGGACTCCTACCACTTGTCACTCTTTCGGGTTTTTAGGACTTTCGCTCCCAAAGTATTGTCTCCTCCATCTCCCGACACCCAAAATGTTGCAATCCCAAAACTCTAATCCAATTCTTGTCACAACTCGCGACTTTGTTACTTTCGTTTCACTATGCTCAACTCCTTGGCATTAGGATCCCTGAAATGCTGAAATGATCTGACGGCTGGCACAAATCACGATCAACGATCCATGTTGATTTTGGATCCAAGAGTGGAAAGATTGCTCGCCTTTAACCACCCTACAACTTCTTTTGATCCTACAGTCCTCATTGTTTCGGGGATTCTCCACAGAGAATTTCGACCATTCGTTCCCTCCTTGGAGGTTTTTGCGAAATGGCCAAAATATCCCTTCACCTGCACTTGACATCTGCAAAGTGACTTCACTCTATCTTCCTTTGAAGTATTTAAAGACACTACTCCTTCTCTGGGATTTCTTTACAAACCCGAGTCTTCAAAAAGACTCTTGCACGCACTCCTTGCAGCAATCCCTCAAATGCTTTTAAGTATTTGAATCCTCGACTCTGTGCACCCTCCTTCAACAACAATATTTCAATTCTTCCCTTGGTTGATAAGTTCTAGACTTTCAACCAGCCTGTGCACACCTTGCACGACTTCTTTGAACTCTGAACTCTGAATCTTTGTCAACGCACTTCTTGCGAATGATTTTATTGTACTCCTTGCAGGAACTTCTGACTCAGGTTGAGAAACAATTGAAACTCATCCTCTCTCTCTCTCTCAGACTTCAAATATTCAACATGAAATCATGCATTCACACAATCTTAAAGAAAATCTATAACAGAGAGAATAACCAACCATAAGCATACCATTTAGCATGTATACACAGAAATCATCATAACACCATGAATCTGAATCAAAGCTCTTTTCATTAATTCAAACTTCTGTACATGGGTTCTTCTCTTCAACTCTTTTCTACAACTCTCTTCTTCTGCTCTATGCTCAGTGATCTCTAATGTTACAATGATACAAAGGTGAGGGTGTCTATAGTCGGTTTTCCCTCCTACACTCTAAATTGTCTAATCTGGAATTTTAAATCTACCTACTTACATTAGCTATGCATAAATGCCTCTACCTACTACAGATGAGAGCAAATCGCTCATGATCTGTTTACATCCTCCAAAATATAAATACAAGGTATTCCTTATTACATTAATATTTTAAAAACATTCCAAAACACTTTTGCAACATGTTGAAATGTGTTGGTGCTCATCCCAACTGTCTTCCGCCCCCACGCTCGCTTGCTGCTGGCGATGCTCCTGCATCACCATGCCAAGACTCGACACATATAAACTATAATATAAATGGGTCGACCCATAATTTATTTTTCCACAATCCATCATTCTTTTCAAATGAATCTTCAAGAAAACAAACAATGATCAATTGAATTTGGAGGAGTAATGCATACAACAAAGGGTAGTAGAAACATTTTTTATTTTTGCAAATGAAAAAAACCCTTGAACACCTTCAAACAATTTCTATTAATCATGAGCGAATAACAGGGAAAATAAATACTTCCACACTCATTACCAGTCAATTCAAATCCATTGCTAATTCATTGGATGAAAAAGCTTGTGCAACATATTTTCATAGACCAACGAGTACATACCTTGTTTAGGAATCGTTCTTATACCAACTATGGAGGATGAGACAATTGCATAAACTAACATGAGTTTCCAAATACGACTTGTATCTCTTCCTCCATAGACCAAAAACAAAAAGAAATGATGATATCCCTAGCCAAAAAGTGGTAGTGAAGCGTGGGATTGTGGGAATTAATGCCCATGTCCTTTCTCATTGAATGCATGGCCAACTCACTTATCTTGTCGATATTCCAACCATCCCAATATAATATGTGTTTAACTCAATGTATTTCAATTCATGTCAATTGCACATTTGAACCTCATCAAAAACCAAATCACATAAACCTTTGAACTCATGCTTATGTGTTATGTCAACAATCCATCTCATGTAGTTTTCGGATATACCAGGTCCAATGTGTCAAAACCATATAACCATTGTATATAGTATGACCATACCTCGTATCATATGCATTGAACAATGGTTTCCATAAATGTTTTAACATAATTCCAAGAAAACTTATATACAGAAAGTTTGAAAAACTTTATAACTTGCCATGCTTTGATAATATTGAAAACAATATAAATATTTTAAGGTTTATATCACTCAAGTTTTTAAAACTTAATATGCCTTGAATGCCAAAGTATGGAACTACTAAAAGCACCATATACAAGTATGGAACTACTAAATATTCATTGTCTAAAAATAAATCTCATATTCAAATGGTAAAGAGAGTAAACCCTTAATACTACAATTTGCAACAACATAAAACAAAAGAGATGCAATTAAAAATCTAGGGTTTAAAATGTTGAAGGTAACTTTGAAACCCTTTTATTTTCTTGAAAATTCTCTTTAAATACTAATAGGAAAAAAGAAAAAAATTATGATTTTTTTTTAATCAAATAAGGGTAAATTTTTAAAATAGAATGAAGTTACATACATTACATTTCTACTTTGTAAATTTGTATGTGACCTACAATGATCCCTTACAAATTCATCTCTTAAAACAAATCGATCCACTCCAAAGCCTTCGTCGGTAAATCTCTCTTGCATAAGTATTCCCTCTAACTTTTAGCAAAATAATGGAATATCAAGTTATCTTTTATAAACTAAATTTTACAAAATGAAATTCTTGCTCATTTTTTTACTTGATATTTTTGTGCATTGATGATAAACGTTTGTGTTGTTTTTTTTTTCAATTTGGTTCATGGAGAACCTTACATACTTAAGTGATTTGCGTGGTATGTTGACATAAAGACACCAATTAAATAGTGTACAAAGGAAATATAAATTGAAACCTATGCAATTAAATTTTTGCAAAAGTTTTCCTTTGCGTAGGTTGGTTGTCAGCGCATATCATAATTTTTCACATTATTTCTTTTAAAATTTGAAGGTATCTTTTAGAAAATAGTGTGTATCATTCACTTATACCACACTGGTGCATTTAGAATACCAATTTTCACTAGTGCGATATAAGTGAATGACGCACATTTATTTCTAAAAACCACCTTCAAAGCTCTGTTTGAAGCTAGAGTGTTACATGCTTCCTAAAATTTCTTTTAAGAATGTAGACACATATTGATTATGGTTTTGGATCAAATATAGGAAAAAATGTGTAATATAAAATGGAGAATTCTTTAGAGTTTAGATCATTCCATTTTATTCCAAGTTCATAAATTTCTCCCTTGCATTTGCTAGTAAGTCTAGATTTTAGTTATATTTTGATTATCTCATTGAATTTATGATGCCTTTGCTTGTGCATTTGAATAATTATGCACTAAATTGTGTAGAAATTAATTTAGGTTTGACTTCTGATGGATAGGATATTCCACTACACCAAAAACATCACAAGATTTTATCTAGAGAAAATATTGCAGACAAATAGTAGATGAAAATAGAGAGCCATTTTACCCCACCAATTGTAACAAGCCTTCTTCAAACAGCCATCTTAGGCCAATGGTACTTCATTGTTATATATATATATATATATATATATATATATTATTACACCCCAATAGTATGCGACTCTTCAAAATGTAAAGGGTCGAAGGTGAACCTCAACATGTCACATTGTCCCATTATATTACTAACTTACTACCCAAAATTGATGGTCTAATACCTCCCACTACAGTCAAGGATCTAGTAGGATATATAAAAGAAATGTAGGAACACTTCCATATGCTCCTTTTTATAAAATATGGAATCCAAATCAACCATGTTTCATCCTAAATTGACAAACCCATCTTTTTCTATTGAGTCAACCAAGAGTTCTAGTGAGACAATGTATGATATCAATACTACCAAACACATCTCTACTAGGAGATCCAAAAAGTTGTACAAGTTGAGAGAAAAAATGCCCAAGTACACACCAAGGTTGGTTCAATTATTGGTGGGTAGAAAAAACTTCTCTCTTCCTTTCCATATACAAAGTAGATACCAAACTTGTTACAACCATGCTTTGTATGGAACTTGAATTTGTTCCTTGTTTGTGCCCGATGTTGTGACATAATTCACCTTTTGTGGTAATAATTACATGATTGGCAAGTATAAAATAGATGCTACAATTCTTGGGTTGTTTATCCTTTCATTTGTATTCATTCTTCCGAAATAGTCAATAACACTTATGCCATTTTGTGGACATATTTATAGTTTGTCTGATTACTTGAATATTTTTAAATACAAACATAGAATTTCCATGTATACTATGTGCATGAATGGTTATACTTATAGAAACTTTTATAGGAAGAACCTGTTATATATTAATGGTCATACATGCATTCAAGGGAACATTGTAGGGTTCATAAAAATTTGTAGGTGCAAATTGTTCATTTGAGGAACACTCCAACGACAAAGAGTTCTTTATGAAAAGGAACACATCCAAATTTGTTGTTGTGTATGTTATATGTATTTCATCTCGTAATGACAAGATGTTAATAAACTATAACATTTTTAGACCACCAATAAGTCATCAAAGGTAGCTTTCATTTGGATTACCTTTAGACATGCTCTTGGGGCATAAGAAAAAGATCACTAAGTAATTATATTTTTGTATTTTCAATGGAATTAATGTAAATATAGTGCTTAATTAAAAAATTGTTTGACAAAATGGTTGGTTTCATGTGTGCTATTGGAAAAAAATACCCATGCTTCTAATAATTGTTCAGTATAATGTTTGAACATACTAAATGCATTATGTTTACTAATAACATCGATTTAATATTGAATATTTTTACAATCAAGATTTTGACAATGAGCAACATGTATACCATCTACTGTTGAACCCCATTATAATATTTATTTGAAAAAATAATGTTAAACGAGCATAACTCCAAGAGAAAGCATTCCAACCATGATTGAATCAACCACCTATTTATTTCCCACAATGACATGAGTCACCAATTTATAATTCATATAGTAACATTGGTTCTTCACATGTTGGGGATGGAGATAATTATATAGAGGTGGGAATGAATGATTTATTATGGATGATTTCTTACAAGATGATCTAGGGGATGATTTTAATATCAATGATACCTTCTTCGAAAGCCTAAAATATGCTTCCACAACCCCTCTCTTTAGATATAGGTCAAGGTATACCCAACTAGGGACAATAATGTTTTTGTAAAACTTGAGATTAATGTATGGTATGTTAGACATGTTATTCTTGGAACTACTAAGGTAACTAACCATTGAGTCCCCTATATTTTACAAAATCGCGTCACTTAATCATCAATGAAAGGTGAGTTCTATTGGCATGTTTTACAGGCAGCGTATTCTTGTCATTGATGGCAAGTACAACAACGACGATGGCTTAAGTACAGGAAGAATGTGCCAGGAGGGCACTAGAAGTATTTTAGGAAGACGCAACAGAGAAAGCTCGATAAGATCAGAAGAGATAGTGCAAAGTATGAGTGTTTTTCATTGATGGCAAAGATCACGACCAACAGTGCAGTGATAATGGCATGGGAATGGAAAGTTAAACAAGTGATCATTGGATCCCATTCATTAGCGTAAACTCCAGGAGTCAAGGAAACAACTCACAACAGAAAATCGCGAAATGGGAAACCATGACTTAATCTCCATTTCAGAGTTTCGGATACCGAGAGTTGGAGGTGTCAAGGAAACTCGTGACAAGAATGATGAAATCGTGAAATGTGAAACCACGACGTTTCGAAGCTTCGGATACCGGGAGTTGGAGGAGTCAAGGAAGCAACTCACAGTAGGAACTCGCGATATGCGAAATCACGAAAATATCTGGACCATCGAATCATCAAGATTGTGGACCGTTGATCTGAATCTATTTCGGAGTTTCGAATACCGGGATTTGGAGGAGTCAAGAGTCGAGACTCTTCATCACAGGAGTCCCGAAGTTGCAAAATGCGAAACGCCGAAATCCTGAAATAGGCACATCAACAAAGACTCCATTTCAGAGTTTCGTAGACCGGGAAATCAAAGATCAAAGGAACTTTAACCTTTGAAGTAGTGAACCCTGAAATCCTGAAACAGGCACATCAACAAAGACTCCATTTCAGAGTTTCGTAGACCGGGAAATCAAAGATCAAAGGAAAGGGGTTCCCTAACCTCTCGAACTCGTGATATGCAAAATAATCCTAGTTGTTGGATCAAGGAAAAATCTGGGTCGTCAGACCCAGGAGGTGAATGTGGCAGACCATGTCAGCAAGGATAGGTGGCAGCCTACGTAAGAAAGGACACGTGGTGCAATCATATAAGGACAAGTGTCAAGTTGATTTGGCATTTCAGGAACCTGGAAATCAAGATTCCGAGTGACACGTGGCAGACACATAGATCACGAACACATCATCGAGTGACGTCATTCCAGGAATTTAGTTTCAGGAGTTTTAGCATCAACTCTCCACCAAAGTCCCGAAAGTTGAAGTTCTGGGGTGGAGGATAGTCATCCGATCACCATGGATCGTGGACCGTTGATATGAAGAGCGAAGAACTCAAATGATTAGTGAATGGTCATAGGTTGTGGTCACATCGTCGAGAGTTGGAGGAAGGCGCTAACAACTAAACTCCATTTCGGAGATCGCGACTTGGAGAGTCGAGATGCCTCGCAACAGGAATTCGCTACATGCGAAATCGTGAAATGTCAAAATGCGAAAAACACCTTCTGGTGTAGGCTGTGCTCACCGTCAGTGGTCATGTGAGGGGAAGAAGCTAGTGGAGCTAAACTCCATTTCGAAGTTTCAAGGATCACAACATGAAGAGTCGAGACCCTTCATCACAAGAGTCTCGAAGTTGCGAAATGCGAAGTGCTTTGTGGATAAGCGCCTGGTCAGCACCGATGGTCATGAGAAGGGAAGAAGCTAGTCCAACTAAGCTCCTTTTTTGGAGTTTCGAGGATCGCGACATGGAGCGTCAAGATATCTCAACACAAGAATCGTTGAAATGCCAAAATGAGAAATGGCGAAATCGACGCGAGACCTTGTGCTTGTAATCCAACGGTGTTGGATACTTGGAAATTTGATCGAAGGGAGATTGTTGCTCTTCACAGTTAATCAATCAGTTATGATTCAGTTAGAAGAACTGAATCATGACTCTTGGACGATTGGCGATTGAGTTGCTGATGCATTTTCTTGGAGGTTCACAGTGTAACTGCTAGAAATGACTGATGGTTTCTGCCAGAGGGATCGAAGAGACTTTAGGGTGATCGCCAGAGAAGATGAAGAGTCTCAAGGCATATTCTAGTGGAATGAATACTATTCATAGAGGCTATTGACAGATGTAAGACCGTTGGAGCCTGGAACTGCAATAGAGGGAATGAGCTCGATTGTGACAGAGAATACGAAGAGTCTCGACTGCTGGAGAGGCTAAGGAATATCGACATAACACCTAGTTATGATGGACGCATGGGATTAACTGCAAGAGAAGCTGAAGAGTTTCAATGATGATCAGGTAGAGAAATCGACATGGGGAGAGCATGCAGAAGCATTGTGAATAGAGGATGCAGAAGATGCATAGAGAGAATAAAAATGCAGAATAGAGAAGAGATTGTGGGCTATTGAGAGTTATTTAGGTGTGTAGAAGGAGGCATAGGGCAGCAAATGAAATGCACAGAAGAGGAATGGTGCATAGAAGGGACATGGTGCACAAAGCATACAAGGCAGAAGAACATAAAGTGTAAGGAAGGGGTGCAGGAAGACACTGATGCAGGTAGAGTAGAGCAGTGTAGCAGAACAATGATGAGACCGGTAAGCCATTGATAAATATTGTATCACTGTGATAAATTTATATATAGAAAACTTTATATTTTAGGGTGGTAGGGAGG
>SNQJ01S0129917.1:47142-60798 GCA_010110895.2 Picea sitchensis
TATAATTTTAGTATTCATATTTTTATATTGGTCATATACATTTTTTGAGATTTTTTTTTTTTTGTTTGTCTAGTTTTGAAACAAGTAACGATTCATTTTTATTGTTACAGTATGTTCTAGCTCTATGTCTCCTAAACGAATTTGACAACAATGTCAAACAATTTATATATGATCTTGGAAAATACATGAGGTAAGTAGCTGCAATATATATGCAAAAAAAAAAATCATTTTTTTGTTGTACTTAATGACATGTGTTTTACTTGTAATGTAATATGTATTATGTTTTGTTGAAACATGTTATTTTCTTGCGTCATGATTTGTATATGGTTGTCATTGAAATAAATCCATGAAAATGATATAAAGTATTGGAAGAGAGAAATTCCTCGGGTAATGTGTGAAATGAAAAAGTATCTACCTCTAGCATTTTTCAATTTACAAGAATACTACCTCATACACCAAGATGAGGAGATTGAATGTGTGGACATGTACACACAAGGTCAATGTGAATGGTAGAGAGGCACTTGAAATCATTGAAGGATTTGGTTAGACAAAGATCACCAATATATGGATCCATTGAAGGAGGGTTCTATGGTGGAGGGATATATGGTATATGGATCCATGGTGTATATTAGTCAATATATTCCTAAATTAGCAGCACAAGCTATGCATGCAGTGGATTGCATTTGGGATGTGAACTCTATCAAAAAAATTGAAGGGGAGAAGTTGTTGGGGAAAGGTACAATGAAGAAAGTGAGAGGTAATTAAATTGTGGATATTTGTGATAAATATAATTTTTTGTTTTTTGTGTGTATATGATCATACTCATTTAATATTTATTCTTTCATCATTTATTAATATTTACCATGGTTATAACTGATATTTAATATTGGTGAATTGCAATTTTTTGATCGGTCAACTGCTTAAGATTGGTATGCACTGCATTTATACATTGCAAACAATCTTGAGTAGATGAAGGTATGGATTGATAGATGTAAACAACGTCATGGAAGTAGGTTATCATGGAAATAACTGTATGTATTGGTTAGAGAAGCTCGTCATAATGGAGATTCTGATGTTACGCAGAGGGAAATACATTTAGCATATTGTTTGAAAGATGGAAAGGCAAGAAAATTCACCCATTTTATTCTGTTATTTTATATTATATTAATGTGATTGTAGGTGTGTTTTTTTCATATTATACTTTCCAAGTTATATAAATTTGTTTATTATTAATTGACAATGCATCTTTTACATGTCTCGTATATTGCAGTTGAAACACCATAAGGCTATGTGGTGCAATGGTCGTAAATTCGCATCAAATAGTTGGATGAAACCAGAAAAACTTCTAATAGTGGGATAACTACATTATTCCAAGTCAGTGATGTTTCCTCTAGGAGTGACAAATGTCCTCAAGAATATGAAAATATATACTATGGGTTTTTGAATGATATAATTGAGTGTGACTTTAATTCCTTAAAAATTATTTTTGTTCGATGTCAAATGGTATATGTTACGAATGCATGAACATGATGAGGAAATAATTGTTATTCAACATGCCAATGGATTTCCGATGACTAAAACAACATTTTTTGAAAAAGAAAATGTCTGCTATGTTTTTCCCAGTCAATGTGAACAAGTCTTTTACTCAAAGGTTCCAGGTAAGAGGGATTGATTATTTATTATTAGATATGATCCAAGAGGAAGTCCAATAAAGTATACTATAGATGAAGAAGATGATCTAGATCTAGAGCAGGAAGAATATGGGTTGAAATATGAATAAGACAGAGAATATGAACCGGGCGTAGGAGACAATGCACTAGTTCTTGATGATGATATCGATGAAGATATGCTCTAAAATGACATTGATGATGATGATTATATCATCAATCCTTTCAACATTGTTTCTAAACCAGATGTTGATGCCAATGTCGAGTTGGATGATGAAGAAGAAGATACAAAAGAAGAATGATACAAATGTTGCGTTGGATGAGGTACGTAACTAGATATTTTAATTTGTATGAATTATTCTCTTTAAATAATTTTTTATGTGGGTTAATTACATGTTTTTAAGTTTTATTTCATTTTTTGATATCCTATGCTACATGTTGTTAATTGTTGTTGTAATCGATATTAAGAATTGAATACTTATGGGAGGGTTGTTCAAGAAAAATTCCAATTGTTTTACAATTGATCAACAAATATTTACAAACCAAATTAACCTATAAACCAAACTAAACTAAATTAACCTATAAACTAACCTAAATTAATGAAAGTAATACTCAGATTGGTGATACAAACACGAACAATGATAAAAAGAGGCACGATGGAATAGAGATAAATATCAAAACAAAATGAGACGGTAATTATGAATTCATGCACACGCCCATGCATTCTTATAAAATACCAAAATTCATTAATGAAGGTTAGGTCATGAAAAGGGGTCAAAGAAGACATGGTTGTGTGAGTATTGAAAAGGAAAACGTGACCAAAGAGATGACCAATTATATATAATCACATGACCAGTTTGATTACTAGAATAAGTGTTTATTCTCATCGATCCCACAAACTGACCAGTGAGTGGGGCCAACGCTAAAAGTTTCTCAAACTTTTCCTATAGTCATTGAAATTTGTCATGGTTGCACTACATGCATGCCTTGATGGTATGAGAGGGTTTCAAGACTCAAATGTTACTCATGTTATACCCACATAAGAGAATGGTCTATAACTGGGTGGCCAATAAGTGGAATATGGACAATAGCTTAGATGAGAGAAAAAATCAAAGATAAGATCAAATAACTGAGGAAGATTGTGCAATTTTTCAAGTATTTGTCTATCGAGTATTAGTGTGTTTTTAAAAACTAGTGATATAGTCCATACATATTTATTGAGGTTAGGTCAAGAAAAGAGGTCAAAGAAAACATGGTCGTGTGAGAACTGAAAAGGAAAAGGTGACCAAAGAGAAGACCAATTACATATATGCACATGAATAGTGTTGATTACTAGAATAAGTTTTGATTCTCGTCAATCCCGCAAAGTGACCAGTTAATGGGACCAACATTGAATTTTTCTCAAACTTTTCCCATAGTCATTGAAATTTGACATGGTTGCACTAGATGCATGCCTTGACAGTATGGGAGGGTTTCAAGACTCAAATATTACCCATATTATACCCACATAAGAAAATGGTCTGTAACTGGGTGGCCAATAAGTGGAATATGGCCAATAGCTTAGATGAGAGAAAAAATCAAATATAAGATCAAATAACTAACGAAGCTTGTGCAATTTTTTGAGTACTTGTCTATCGAGTATTGATGTATTTTGACAAACTTGTGATATAGTCCATAATATTTATCTAGGTTAGGTCATGAAAAGGGGTCAAAGAAGACATGGCCATGTGAGAATTGAGAAGGAAAAGGTGACTAAAGAGAAGACCAATTAGATACAGGCACATGACTAGTGTTGATTACTAGAATAAGTGTTGATTCTCATTGACCTTGCAAAGTGACCAGTTAATGGGGCCAACGTTGAAATTTTCTCAAATGTTTCCTATAGTCATTGAAATTTGACATTGTTTCACTAGATGCATGCCTTAATGGTATGGGAGGGTTTGAAGACTCGAATATTACTCATACTATACCCACATAAGCGAATGGTCTGTAATTGGGTGGCCAATAAGTGGAATATGGTCAATAGCTTAGATGAGAGAAAAAATCAAAGATAAGATCAAATAACTAACGAAACTTGTGCAATTTTTAGAGTACTTATCTATCGCTTATTAGTGTGTTTTGACAAAATTGTGATATAGTCCATAAATATTTATAGAGGTTAGGTCATGAAAAGGGGTGAAAGAAGATGTTAGCGATTAATCTTGCCGTGTTCTTGTGAATTGTGGTTTTGGCCTAGGTCTGTGATTTTGCCTGTATTTTCCCCCTTTTTGCAGACCCGATCATAGATTTATCCTCCCAACGCATATTTTTCTTTGTTTGTTTTCCTTCATCCTTTTGGTCGACTGGTTTTCCTTGTCAAAATTTTCCTGAGAAATATCGGCCCCGGGCTTTTCTGTTCTCCCTAAGGCCGATTACTTCTCTTTTTGCCTATGTTACTAAGTCTTTAGTTTTCCCAAGTCCTAGTCGTGCCGTCCAAGTATTCATTATTGCAGGTTGCAGCACCGAGAGCGATCTTATATGGAATCAAGCGAGTGCGGGAATCGAGGATTCAAATGTTGAGAGATTATGCAGCAATGAGCGCGAAATCCTGATTCGCGAGGGGAAGATCTAGGTCGTCCAATTGTTAGGAGAAGAGGGTCTTTGATCTCACATCGATGATTTCATCGAATCGGGAATCGGGAGTTTAGGGTTCTCTTCGACAAGTGCATCCATAGCCCGAAACCCCAAAATGTGAAATCTCGATTTCACGATTTCGTGAATCAGAGGTTTCACATGAGCAACGTCTCTTTCTCCTGAAATGTGAAATAACAAAAAATCCCAGGAAATGGGCCCATGGTCATAGCACCTGGTCACAAAGGAAGCAGGTCTAGGAAAGAGGGCTAGCACTCATCGCATAGTCGACATTTTGTATTGTCATGGGAGAAATCATGGCCATCCATTTTGAAGTTACTCTGACCGTCGATCTCAGCGGTCATTTCACAATTTCGAGCATTGTGATATTGAGGCCAAGATGGAGTGAAAAATCCCTAAATGTGAAGCCCTGAAATATCATGCGGGATAAGCATGAGGTCACGGCCTACGGTCACATGGGGCGGTTGAAAAGAGCCACACCAAAGGGGTAGAGAGCATTTGTATTAGTTGCAGAAGAAGGCAACATGGTTTCAAGGCACCAAGTTTAACTCAGCAAGTCAGGAACGTCGCCTAAGGGCATTCATGGATGTCTCGGCTCGTCTCGATCCCAATGAGGGCAGTTAATGAAGCTAAAGAAGGTGGTTGCAACCTTGTTTCAACCATAAATAGGAAGCATGGAAGAACCAGTCGTGGAGGCAAGCTGTCAGCTCAAGGTCACCCTGTCATGAACTTTCCTGCAAAGCCCATACTGTCTTGGATTTGCATCTAACAAAGGAAAGCATGTGCAGTCTGACAGAAGGAGAAGAAACGCAAATCTTTGAATGCAGGGGTCCAATTGAGTCCCTGGGGACCGTTAGTAGGTCTGAGTATATATACTCAGTTTTTATATTTTGTAGAGGTCAATGGTAGAGCAAAGCTCCTGAATTGTAAAGTTTTAATGAACTCTCTGGTTATCTAGTTATGTATATGCATTCGAGATTTATTGTTTAATGATAGTCAGCCTTCTTACTCCATATTGTTTCCCTCTGATGCTGAAAGAGTTTATGATTGATTGATTCACTTGAATTATTGTGAGTGCATTATGATGAAAGTTTGATTATAGTGTTGTTACAGTTCCTTTAAGTTTTTTTGAATTTGAATTTGAGAAGTTCTCACGTTTGAATTTGTTCTTCCTTGGATTGTTGAGAGACTTGATACCATCAACAGATCTCTACATTTTCTCACCAAAGTCTTCCTCCTATTCACCCTTAATACAACTTACTATCTGAAGTTAAACCAAGACCTCACCTGCTCGTGCATATCAGTTTAGTTTTCTGAGTTAAAATGATATTTTCTTGAGACTGCGCCCATTTGACCCTTTTTAACCAATTTGTGACATAAAACTATGATGGGTATCAGGCTTTCCTTTCCTACATTCTGAAGGGAAACTTTTGGTGCTAACATTTCTAGCATCGTTGTCGTGGATGAAATTGAATATTTTCCCTGGGATTGAACAACAAATATTACCGTTTCTGAAGGTGTGACAGAACTTAGTACATCAAATATTGCAGTTGTGTACCTGGTGAATTCACTATGGTGACTACGTTGATGTGAATGCGCTGGTGACTCCATTGTTTCAGCTATGGCTTCTAGAGGCAAACACATGAGGTCTACTCCACAGCTACCTTTAGCTACACCTGAAGCTAACATAGAGAAAATTATCAGAAAAGGAAAGGCCCCTCGAGAAGGAACTTCTACTGTTGAACCAGGTTTTTCTGATGATTTTCATTGCCCTACTATAGGAACTCCGATATCTTCTTCTCATTTTCCTATTATACAGTCGGTTGGAGTTTCCCGAAGTTTAAAGTTTGGGAGTGTTCCTGTTGAGTTTTCCCCTCCTGGTTTAGGATTGGAGGGAGAAATCCTTGTCACTCCCCTCTCCCATCAAAGTACACTGTGGTTTAGAACCAGAGCCTCAGAATATTTTCCTACCCCGGGCTTTACCACTCCTCCTCCTATTACTATTGCTTCTACCACCGAAAGGGAAACCTCCTTTCCCGCAAGCCCTCTATTTTTTTCCTCAAATTCTCTCTTGTTTCCCTTTCCTCTTAGAAGCTCAGATCTAGTCTCCCCTGCATGAACACCTTCTCCTCCTAATTCTCCTCCACCTCATATTCCTATGGCGGGTGCTAATCCTGCTAGAAACAGAATGGACGCCATAGTGGCTGCTAGATACGCCCCCCTGGTCTTTCCTCAACCTCTTAATTCCCTCCCAGCCGGTGGCTACCTTAAGCAACTGCATAAGTTTATAGGGGAGGGAGATATAACTGTAGAGGATCACCTTGCATCTTTCTATAGGTATGCATATAACTATGTCATAGTAGATGAAGATGTATGGATGAGGATTTTTGTCCACATTCTTGATGGAGAAGCCAGAAAGTGGTTTAGAGCTCTGGCTATTGGATCCATCACTGGGATAGAGGCTTTGGATGACGTTTTCCTAAGACAGTGGGGGGATAAAAAAGACTTCATGTATTATATCATAGAGTTTGGGTCCCTGAAGAGAAAAGAAGGATAATCTATCTTTGACTTCTCCAAAAGGTTCAACAAGATGTACAATAAAATACCTGTTGAGATAAATCCTACAGAGTCCTCTTCCAATATTACCTATGCTAGTGCTTTTGACCCTAAATTTTGTCTCCTGTTAAGAGAGAGAAGAGATACTTCCTTGGTTCACATGCAAGGAGATAGGAATGATAAAAAATTTCAAACCCCTCTTCAAAATAACCTGGTTGATGATGAGGAGAGGGAAGAAGAAGAGCTTGACCCCAAAATTCATTGTATTAGAGACACCTCCCCTTTTCCCCATTTAAATCAATATTCCTATGAGGAGTCCCTCTTGAACAGTCAAATAAATGAGTTGAGCAAGGGAGAAAAGGCCAATACCAATCCCAACAAATACAACCTCGGGTCCAAGAGGAAAACAGAGGAGTCTGGCATCCTTACTTAGCCTCCCAGAGAAGAGAAGCATGCTAAGCATGAATCAAATACCACCAAGGAAAAGAAATCTCATAATCCCTCGCCAATAGCCAAATACCCTGTCCCATAGGTGAGAGAAATTTTGAAACCCCCTTCCTCCTTTATCCTTGAGCATGAAATTCAAAAGATCAGAATCCTTGTGCCCCTATCAGAGCTAATTACGCATGAAGATTTCAAGAAATCCCTCTCCAAGCTACTACAGCCTGAGCCATCTTTCCATTCCATAGACTCAGTAAACCTCCAAGCTGAAAAACTAGAAGTCATCCTAGGTCCTATGGTAGAAAATAAAGATGATTCATCCCCTCCTTTCTACACGTCACTCAACATACACGATAAGGTGTTGCATAACTGTTTGATGGAATTAGGCGCATCTCATAACCTCATGCCCAAGGATTTCATGGAATAACTCGAATTAGAAATCACAAAATCTTATCATGATTTATATTCTTTTGACTCGAGGAGGGAGCAATGTCTTGGGGTCATCAAGGATCTAGTGGTAACCTTGTTTCAACTACCCATGAAAAGTGTGGTCATGGATATCATGGTGGTTGATGTTCCTCCCAAGTTTGGAATGTTGTTATGAATATATTGGATAAAAATACTTGGGGGAACCTTGCAGATGGCCCTCACATATGATACCATTCTAGTGTTTGGAGGGGAGCATAGAAGACTGTACAGAGAAGCCCAGTTGGCCTACATTATTAGTGACGAAGTAGACCTCACCAATCATCCTATCTTTTCCCTCGATACCGATTTGGGATCCAACTTATTGTAGCTCATTGATGCCCCTGAACCTCCTCTTGAGATTAGAAATCCCATTACCCTGCATGAAGACCCCCCTCTGAGTACCTCTGTGTGGAAAATGTTCTTCGATGGAGCATCTTCTAGAGAAGGTGTTGGTGCTAGAATAGTCTTTGTGTCACCTTGTCAAGAGACCATGCCTCTGTCATACAAATTAGAATTTGAAGCTATCAATAATGTGGTAGAATATGAGGCTCTTGTTTTGGGTTTACTAGCTGCGAAAGACATGGGAATTGAGGAGATATCAACGTTTGGGGATGCTGAGTTGATTGTCCAGCAAATCAGAAATGCTTATCAGGCCAAACATCATCGGCTCAGAAGTTATAGGAATGGAGTGTGGGATCTGATTGACAACTTTTTCTTGGCTTTCAACATTTCATTTGTTCCTAGAGAAGAAAATTCCATGGTCGATTCTCTCGTTGTCTTGGAAAGCCTTTTCAAAGTCCCACTACCACCTAAGCTCAAGTATGATGTTGAAGTAAAATAAAGGCCCGATGTACCTGATAATATCAAGAATTAGAAGGTGTTCGAGGATTATCTCAAGATCAGAAGATTTCTTGAGTCAGTTGATGAGTTCTCTTCATTACACATTGAATAGGATAAAGATTTTGAGGGTGATCCTCCCCCTGAAGTAGTTTTGGATAAAATTGATAATCACCATATTATTCAACTACCTAGCAATCACATTCCAAAGGGACTGGTTCCTTTGGGAAGACTATTCGATGGGAATGATGTGGTAGTGAAAGCCTAGAGACTGATTGAGGATGCAGACATAGTTGAGTGCAACATTGGCACAGGGAAAGATCCAAGATTTGTCAAACTGTCAAGCAGCCTGTCAAAGGAGAAGAGGGTCGAGTATGTTGAGTTATTAAAATAATTTGCTGATGTGTTTGCTTGAACCTATGAAGACCTCAGAACTTACAACATAGACATCATCGAGCATAAGATTCCACTAAAGGAGGAGGCCAAACCATTTAGGCAAAAATTGAGACAAATTAATCCTATGTTGATGCCTATCATGGAGAGAGAGGTAAAGAAGTTGTTGGATGCCCAGATCATCGTGCCTTTAAGATATTCGTATTGGGTGTCCAACCTAGTCTCAGTGAGAAAGAAGAGTGGAGAAATTAGACTTTGGGTCTATTTCAGGAACCTGAACAGAAGCTCAAAGAAGGACAATTACCCCTTGCCAAAGATGGAACATATATTGCAGAGGGTAACAGGTGCATACCAAATCTCCGTGATTGATGGATTTTCTAGCTATAATCAGATCTTTGTCCTGTCAGAGGACAGAGAGAAAATAATTTTCACCACTCCTTGGGGTACGTTCATGTATGCCAAAATGCCTTTTGGATTGATGAATGTAGGAGAAACCTTCCAACAAGCCATGGACATCTCCTTCATTGGATAAAAGGATAAATTTGTGGTCTAGATGACATAACAGTCTTCTCCAAATCTGATAAAGAACATCGCCAACATTTGAGAAAGGTTTTCTCGAAATGCATAAGGTTTGGTATCTCCCTAAATCCCAAGAAATCATTATTTTCTATGTAGGAAGGAAAATTGTTGGGGCACATAGTATCAGTTGAAGGAGTTAGGATCAATCACAATAGGTAGAAGATATTCAAGACTTATCGCTTCCCATATCCAAGAAAGAAGTTCAATCCTTTCTGGGTAAAATCAATTTCCTGAGAAGGTTTGTTTCAAATTTCATTGAATTGGTGAAGCATATCAAAACCATGCTCAGGAAGGGGAACGAAGTGAAATGGACTACTGAGCCCAGATAATCCTTCAACCAAATTAAGAAGGAACTGACCAAGGCACCCGTGCTAATCGGTCCTGATTATTGCAAGGATTTTTCGATTTTTTCCTTTTCTTCTTTGGATACAGTGGCAGTTGTTTTATTGCATAAGAATGCTAAAGGGCTTGAGCAACCTATTTCCTTTTTCAGCAGGGCATTAAGGGACATAGAGATCATATATGACATCATGGAGAAGTAGGCCTATGCCTTGGTGAAATATATCAAGGCTTTTAGAGTCTATATTATACATTCAAAGGTCATTGTGTATGTCCCTTCAACCTCGGTGAAGGACGTTCTCATTCACCCTGATATAGATGGGAAAATGAGCAAGTGGATTGCCAAAATGCTCAAATTTGATATGGAAATAAAACCCACCAAACTAGTTAAAGGCAAAGGTTTAGCCAAACTATTGGCTGAATCTAATTGTAAATATTTGGGGGTTAACTTCATCCACACGTGCTCATAAAATCAGCAGGTTGAGTTGTCTGATAAAATTCCTCAGGACAACCCCCTATTGGCAGAATTTGCCTAGTATAAATACATTATATATATTCTGCAGGAATTAAGGCCCCCTGATGATATGGGAAAGAGTAAGGAAAGAGATTTAAATCTCAAAGCAATTAGATAGTGTCGTATTGATCAGGCCTTGTATTGGAAATACCCTCTGGGTGTGCTTCAAAGATGTTTAGACCCACAAGAGGCCCAGAAAATTATATTGGATTTCCATGACAGCCTATGTGGGGGACACCATTTCTGTAAAACCATAGCCTACAAAGTTCTCAGGGTAGGGTAATATTGGCCTACTTTATTTGTTGATGTCTGCGTGAAAGACGGGGCTTGCGTTAAATGTCAAATATTCTCTGGGAAGCAGCAATTAAAGTCCCTGTCATTGAAACTTGTGGTTGTTTCAGGGCCCTTTCACCAGTGGGGCTTAGACTTCATTAGGGAAATTCATCCTACATCCAATGGTCAACACAGATGGATCTTGACTGCCACAGATTACTTTACCAAGTGGATAGAAGTTATTCCCACAAGGAGTGTTTCTCACAAGGTAATAATCGGTTTCCTGGAGGATATCACAGCGAGGTTTGGCTGCCCGAGAAGAATTGTCATAGATAATGCTACATCTTTCAAAGATGAACCATTGATCTGATTCTGTGAGCAGTTCAAAATTGTGTTGATCCACTCTACCCCCTACTATCCACAAGGAAATGGATCAGCAGAGTCCTCTAACAAAAGCCTCATCAAGATCATCAACAGACTGTTAGAGGACAATAAGAAAGCATGGGATTCAAAGATCAAATTTTCTTTATGGGTTGATAGAGTAAAAACTAAATGGTCCCTGGGCATCTCTCCTTTCCATATTGTATATGGGACTGAAGCAATTTTTCCCTCTCAGCTCACCTTGCCAGTAGAAAAGTTCTTCCAAGACTGCCAGGAAGAGCCCGATGATATGATCAGGAGGATTCATCAGCTGGTAGAAGTGCAATAGACTAGAGATAAAGTGATGGACAGAGCACATGACCATCAGTAGAAAATCAAGCAGGCCTTTGACATGGAGATCAAAAAAGAGGATTTCCAGCTGGGAGAGATAGTGCTCAAATGGGATGCGCCCAAACAGGACAAGGGAAAGCATGGTAAATTTGAGGCCCTTTGGTTCAGACCTTCAATATTTTTGAGACATTTCCCAATAATACTTACAGGTTGCAGAATCTGAAAGGTGATGAAGTTTTTGTTGGCCTTGTAAATGGGCACTTCCTGAATTTTTATTTTATTTAAAAGCCGCAGTCAGCGTCTCACCATTGTAAATATCATTCATGTTTTATGTTTATTCTTGTTTTAATAGGAGACTCCATAACCCAAAGCAAGGCACTGGAGCTGAGCATTCTTAGCAGCCCGCAGGGAGCATGCCATCCCCTGTGGAGCCAAATGTTAGCGATTAATCTTTTCGTGTTCTTGTGAATTGTGGTTTTGGCCTAGGTATATGATTTTGCCTGTATTTTCCCACTTTTTGTAAACCCGATCATAGATTTCTCCTCCCAGCATATATTTTTCTCTGTTTGTTTACCTTCATCCTTTTGGTCGACTAGTTTTCCTTGTCGAAATTTTCCTGAGAGATATCGGCCCCAGGCTTTTCTGTTCTCCCTAAGGCCGATTACTTCTCTTTTTTCCTCTGCTACTGAGTCTTCATTTTTCCCAAGTCCTAGCCATGTCGTCCAAGTTGTTAGGACCACACAATGTACCTTTTTGCCCATACTTTTTTCCACCATTACACTCTTGTTTCACTCACATTTAGACTCATATTATCACTTTACCCTATCTTTCCAAAGGTATACAATGTATCTTCTCTGTACTATATGTTTAATCTGTTTTGCATATAATTTTACATCACTCTCGTACTTAACCATTGATTAGAAATGTATAAGTGCTGAAATAGTTCAAACTGCAGATTAGCATTTGAGGCTTGTTGCTGAAACAACAACTCACAGAAGTTGTTACACAGTCCATGGTTGACGATGCTGAAACACAGAAGCTGTTACACAGTCCATGATCGACGATGCTGAAACACAGAAGTTGTTACACTGTCCGTGGTCGACGATGCTTAAACACAGAGGAAGCTGTTACATAGTCCATGATCGACGATGCTGAAACACAAAAGCTGTTACATAGTCTGTGGTCGACGATGCTGAAACACAAAGGAAGTTGTTACACAGTCCATGGTCAACGACGCTGAAACACAGAGGAAGCCATTACACAGTCTGTGGTCAACAGAAACTCACACAGATTGACTACAATAGATGCACCGTGAACCAAGCATCAACCATCGCTACTGCCTGAGAAGTGTTGAAACAGTCAGAACGCAAATCCCGTGGCTGAAACAGCCCACGATTTGCGATGCCGAAACAACATACAACAGCAGTAACAAGAAACAAATAAGTTGTTACTCCAGCCGCAACAGCAACACCTCACTCAACACTTGTAATAGCATTCCGCTGCGGGAGACTAGGATATCCTATTCCAGTTTAGAAATTCGATCTGACTAAGAATAAGACTTAGATATACACCTGTAATTTGTTGATCAATTGTATCGAAGGGATTATCCTCTTTAAATAAGAGGAAATCACCATTCGAGGGGATCTTCAGTTTTTTTACTAAGAACGGTTTACAGAGAAGGACGTACTTCATTTCAGATTATAATATGATACATTGATAGGTGAATAAAAGACTGTTTTGAGCATTTCTCTCTAGCCTTTTCATTTCAGGGGAATCTTGTGAGAGGGGAGGGCCCACCTTCTTCACAAGATTCACCCATTAGTTTTATAGTGTGTTAGTGTGATCTTTGTTTATGCCTTGATTAATTTCTGTTTTGCTGAAACACTACTTCATTGAACTCTGTCTTGCTGAAAACTCTGCTTTACTGAACATTACACTGTTTTCCTGTGATTCATGCTTGGGTAACTGTTAATCATTTTAGTTAGAAATCCTGTGTGATGAATTTATGGAAAGCTTCTTAATCAGAGACTGGTGCTGAAGGTTCCTGCTTGGGAATTAGGGTCATGTTCTCTGTTAGAGATAGTTAGCCTTCAATTATTTTCATGAATGTGCTAATCAGAGACTGGTGTTGAAGGTTCCTGCTTGGGAATTAGGGTCTTGTTCTCTGTTAGAGATAGTTAACCTTCAATTATTTTCATGAAAGTGTGCTAATCAGAAACAAGGCGTTGAAGTTTCTTGCTTGGGAAA
>SNQJ01S0129918.1:0-25967 GCA_010110895.2 Picea sitchensis
CGCACCCTAGCTATAGTGCAACCTGCGAGAATGGGTCATTCTCGCACCCTGCCTATATAGCAACCTGCGAACTTCCCTTTTTATAAGGTTTTTACATAGGAAAAAGCAACTTCTTTTCTCAGGAGAAGTTCTTCTCCCTTCCTTCTTCAGGAACTTAGGCCATTGACCCCTCTGAAGGCAATAGATAGGTTTACATCATTAACGGTCATAGGGATGACGAAAATAATGTGTAACACACATCATTTATTGTGGTAGCCTCATGGATGTTGTAGGCCCTCCTATTGAAATGTCACCTATGGGGTCAATCCCTTAGCAGATGTTCTTCTCCACAACCCCAACATTTCAAGGTTTCTCTCTTTGTATTATCAGTCTTACCTGGGGCTGCTCCCAAGGATTTAATACCACTCTGAGATGGGAAATTTTTTTGATACACACTTCTTGTAGGAAGGCTCATCTTAGAGCTTTACCCTTGATTCTTAAATCTTGAGGATTTAAACCCCTTCTTCTTGAATTCCAAATTACTTTTCTTCTTCCAATCCTGACGAGGTTCTACCTTATTCTTGAATTGCTCATAGTAGTACCTTGCCTTCCAGATGGTGTCTTCTAAAGTCTTTGGCTCATCAAATTCAATTCTATCCCGAAAGAACTGAGGCATCCCACTAATAAATCATTGCATATTTGCCTTTTCATCTTTATGTAGGGCACATACCTCATCATCTCAAGAAATTTGTTGATATATTCATCTATTGTGAGTTTCCCCAGCTTGAGTTCATAGAACTCCTTAGTCTTCCCATCAAAGTATTTTTTCGACGGATACTTCTTCTTGAAGCAATTCTCAAATTGTTTCCATGACAAGTCCTTTTCATGGATTCCTTTCACATTCCTAAGGTCCTCCCACCAAATGGAGGCCTTTCCATTCAAGTTAAAAATAGTTATTTGAGCCTTTAAGTTTTCAAATTAGACATGGAACCTGAAGTACTTCTTCAAGCCTAGTAACCAAAATTTTGCTTCTTCCCCCTTTTCAATTTCTCCATCGAAAGTGGGTGGTTTGTATTTATTAAACTCTTCAGGGTCATGGCTCTTGTAATGTTTCCTCTTATTTCTTCTCCTCTAGGAATTTGAACTAGTTTTTCTACTAGAAGATGTCTTGAAGTTGTCAGTTTCCTCACTGGAGGATTATTCCGTTGAGTGTCTCTTGGCTCCATGTTGGGCCTTCTTTTAGGTGCTCCTCCTTGTGTGTCCACTTTTAAGACCATGATTTTGTATCTCAGGTGGACTTTGAGTTTTCTTGGTATGATGTTTGTCCACATGACTAGCTGATGGTCCATGTTGCAAATGCCTTTATATATCTGATAGACTTTGCATTAGGACTACATTAATTCCAGTTTGTTTTTCCTGTTCTTTTATCAACGTTTCATTATCAGCCTTACAACTCTATAATTCCTCCATGAGGATTCTTACAGTTTCAGCCAAATCTGGAGGGGTTTCCACCACCCTCCTCTCACCAGATTCCTCTTCTCTATTGTGGGAGATTTCCCCTAACTCATGGTGTGTCACCATTCTTTACGTTGTAGCTTTAATTTTTTCCATTGACTACTTGAGTGCAGATAAAACATTTTATGTTAGTTAATTATCTACTATTTTATGAATAGTGCATACAATTTGTAAGGTGAAGTCATCTTCTTTATTTGGAATACTAGTAACACACAGTTCAGATTTTTAAATCATATAACAACAACAGAAATTTTCATTCCTCTCTTCAGCAGTGGTTTAAATAGGTTTCTTATGAATGGGGTAAGATAAGGTCTTACCCTTAAAATTTCTCTAATAATATTTTTATGCAATTTTTTTCGTGAGCCCAAGCAGGCCAAGTGTTGTTTCTTGCTCTTATACCACTTTGTAACACACCTGAACCCTAATTACCTTTTATAAGGATTGGGGCATCAAAATTTCACTTTTCTCAATCACCTCAAATCCTCTTCCCAAGATCTCCATCACCTTCTATTCGTCAAGAGCTTTCCAACGACTGTTACCATGCTCAAATCTGAGCTCTAGATTGGAAGTTATTCCCTTCCATAGTTCTTCTTGCATCATTGGTCAAAGGCCATGTGGCACCCATGTGGGTTGACCTCATTCGTATCATCCCACCTGGAACAGACTCAACCAAGGTTGTCATCCTTTAGCGATGACATGGCCACTTGAGGGGAGTTTACGGGGATGCTCCTCATTCCTTCACGATTATCGGGCCTTCGTCTCTTCGTCCTTCCTAACCATATCTAAAACATTATTGGAGTCTCAAAGTCCTGAAAATCCCTAGCACTCCTACATCTATTGTGGAGATCAATCCACCATTAAATTCAATGGTGGAGATTCACCCTCATTCAACACATGGGCTTAAGGGATCTTGGCATTCGATGCTTGGGCGTTAAACACCCTTTCCTCTACTCGCATATCCTCTGAAGTTCCAAACCCTGGAGTCCTACCATGTGGCTCCGGCCTTTGGCCCTTTTTGGAGCTTTCATTTTAGTACTCCCAAACACCCGGAGTTCTGAACTCCCATAGTCTCAAAAGGGTCCACACTTACACATGGTGGCACGTTAAATGCAAAGGCAGGGATAGGTAAGTCTGGACCTTCGACCGATTAACCCAAGCATTCCAACATCCCAAGTTTCCCAAAGTCCCAAACTCCCGGTGCCTCGGATATTCCATCAGCTATTAGGCCAAGCGAGGATGTGTCAGGGGTTGACACGCAACAAAGGACAGAGATGACACATGGCCCTACCAATGGATGACACATGTCATGTTCCAATTTGCATAAAAGGTCAGTGAAAGGCACAAATCAAGGTGACACGTGGCAGGTTGAACTTGGTTCCATGTCACCCTAGGTGATGTCAGCGTGCCACATCACTCTGGACTGGAAACCTCCATGAGTCTCTAACTTCTCCTCCCTGCGAAATCGCCCGGAGCTCCGAAGCCATAACTTCCCCCAGCAACTTCCCAAGACCCCTTTTTATCCCATGGTCGAAATAGGTCCATCTAGATCCATAGATCTATGACCTCTGTCGCTTCACGACTTCGGTATTCAGAAGCTTGGTTATCTTGTTTCCTTTTTACTCCCAAAGTGGTAAGCATCGGACTAAACACGGTCTAGATCTAACAGTCAAGAGCAATCCTAATGCATCCTCAGATCGATGGTCCTCGTCGCTTCGGAAATTCGGCGTTCAGGGGTTTTGCTCATTTAATACTCTTGTTCTCCCAGAGTGGTCAATGTCGAATTCACCATGACGAAGATCCAATGGTCAAGGTATATCTTGAAGATCCTCAGATCTACAGTTATCATCACTTCGTCACTTCGTGAATTCGACGTTCGGGTTCATCACATACCAAATAATAAAAATATCTCTCAATTTTTCAAAATGAGTTATGGTTAGAGAGATATTAGAAATAGAAGTGGTGCTACAAAATGTGCAGAAAATGTTTTACAGCAACGCTACGGAATTTCATGTAGTGGTTACGGTTTGGATATTTGCCTTGTTGGGAGGTTGCCACCTGTTAAGGAGGATTCGAATGGCTTCTCAAGGATCAGTTAGATGTCAAGGGACACCTCCACCTAAGTTTTAGCTCCATCAAAGGCCTCATGAAATGAGGTGGAAACAATTTATTAATGACTTCCAACAAATTCTTGAAATTAGCATTTTGTTGGATTTTTGTCTCTTTGATTGTTGCCACCTATCTCCAAGGCTTAGAATCCAATGTAGGAGATGGGATTCGACCTCGTAAGGATATTTGGATGTTATTTTATATTTAAGGAAGGAGATAGCTCTTGGAGAATGGTTGGATTCATGAGCCAAGAGAGTTGTAGGAGGCACTTTGCCTGTGATCATTGTAACCCTGGGGGGCTTTCTATTTTTGTAAACATTTCTGTTATTGAAGTTTCATGATATCTGTGTTATCAGATTGTATCTCTTGTTTTCTTTTCCAATTTTTCTTCTTAATTGAATGAATTGTATACCTTGATGATCATGGTTGTCTTTGATTAATAGATTCTTGAGCGTCTAAGGATCTTATGTATCTTACCTATTATTCATTGTTTACATTCAAGTACCTTGGATTCATTTATGCAGAGAGGAATGTTGCCTTATGGATGTTCTTCTTTGTGTTATCTTTTTCTTCCTCTATTCAATAAACCTTTATCTGATATGCAGATTGATTGCATTTAATGAGCAGGGTGTTTTCTTATCTCCATAGCCCAATGGTCCATCATTGATTTACAACAGCTTATTTTCCTTTCCCTTCCTTGTTTTCTTTTTCTTGATCCACAAAACCAATAAAGTCTTTTTATTTCTATGTTACCAAGCTTACTCTCATTTTTAGTTTGGGAGTGACTCTTGGAGTGCTAACAGGTCCCACGATTACAGTTAAGGGAACCGCTAGATGTCGGTCAACCTCACCAGTAACCGTACCAGCAAGTTGCCTTCAATTGGTTTCAAACGTTGTAAACTCATAACATCCCGAAGCTCCGGACTCCTGGAGTTCCGAATCCAAAATAGCTTAGCTCCTTTCGGACCTAGCGAAGGGTTCCAGGGTCTTGGTCATGTGGATTCCTTGACAAGACTCAGGGTTGCATGCTCAAATCTTAGTCGTGATTTGGTTAGGGTCATGGCCGACATAAGCTCTCGGTCACACAGATGAATGGTTCGAAAGAGGCGCCCTCCCTCCACAGAGCTCGAATTCGGTAACCTACGAAGATGAATTCTAGGGGATGATCGAACTGAAGTATTCTAGCGAAATCTTCCCCGACTCAATCAATCCTTGGAAAAAATTCCCTTAAAGATTTTCCAACCAGTACAGAAATCGTAAACTTATTCTTAAATTGATTTGCAGACCCTCATCTAAAAGTTCTCCTGCTACTAAGAAAAGGAAAGAACAAAACTATTCAAATACACGTATTCACAGAGAAACAATAAAAATTTCTAATAATTAATCAAACAATGAAAATTTTAGTCATAGACATAGACATCCAACCACTCATTTCAATTCTAGAACACGGATAAGAAATACTTATCAAGGAGCTAGATAGTGAAGCAATCGCTGAGAGGGGTGCTTGTTTCCACCCAACCATAGGCACACCAACTCTTGGATGGATTTACCATTGGCCACCCCCTAGCTAGATCATGATGCTCTGAGAAAGACTCTTCCTTCTTATTCAGCGACAGTCAGGGATGGAGGCCACCCTCCTCCTCCCACATGAACTTGGAAAAATGGTTTTCTCTCCACCAAGAAAGGGGGCCTACAACGAGTGCTACCTCCATCACTCATTTCCTCCATAACCTCATTTATCAGCTTGGACTAAAAATATTGCCAGCAACTTCTTGCACCCAAAGAAAAAACTTGTTTTTTAGTTCTCTCTACTCCTCTTCTTCGTAATCCCCTTTCTGTCCACAAAAATCCCTTCTTTTCTTTCCTTCCTCAACAAGATTGTGTGGGTCTGAATCCCCATTTTGTAGTCAGGTCAAGAAGTGTTTCAGATGGGTACTCTGCCCATCCCATCATTGACTCTTGAGGAGGACTTCCCAACTACCAGCCTGACTGGTAATTTATTTACGGGTCAGAGGACTGTTCTGGGTCTGAATAATTTAAATCCAGTACGGTACTGGTCTGGTGGGGTTCATCTAAACCATTACCGGTTCCCCTCACCATCTCTCTCATGCATCATGATTTACCTTGGCAAACCCCTTCAACAATTATGCAACACTATCCATTTTATTTAATAACAGAAACACATGCATTACCTTTTATAACAAAAAGGTTCACCAAGTCCAACATCCACACATATCCAGTCTTCCCATAGTCTTTTGGCAAGTTATAGTTATATTTACAAGATGGGGGAAACAGGGGTGTTACACCTATTATGATTCAAAATTACCAATTCTCTGTTTTTTAGAGTCACCCCTTTTTTCTCCTTATAAATTGTCTCATCATTAAGTGTCCACCTTACTTGAAAAAGGGATATCTGCTAAAACCTCTTAGCTAAGGTGATGGCTCTCCTTAGATTTTTTGCAACTCAAGGTTCAAAAGTGGTTTTCCTAGGCTCAGTTCTTTGATAATGACGATATCCTCGAAGAACCCATAATCCATTAGTGCTTTGAGTCCTTGGTAGGCCAAAGAGATTTTGCTTCATTATTGGTAGTGTTGTCTAGACCCCAAACAAATTCTATTTATTTATATCCTTCAAGAACAAGTATGATCCCCCTCATACATGTCGTGTCTATATATTATATCACATTAACATAAATGCCAATCATAAAAATATTTCATTAACAAAATCATTTTTATTTTTCTAATATAGATATTATCCATATTTTGTAATCAAATTAAATTGCATGTAAATAATAACCTTTGACATATTTGCAAATGTGTGGGCATATCTAGGTGTTTTTTTTTTCTATCGTATCCTTATGCACGAGAATGTTATTGGCTCATAGGTGGTGAGTGGGTTAGATAGATAAATATATTTTATTAAATTGGTGAAGTCTTTGTTGGATCATGTTGTCATTGATGCCAATGGTTTGATTGATTGTTGTCAAGTGATTGATTGATGTCAAAGNACAGTTTCATCCAAATCTGGAGGGGTTTCCACCACCCTCCTCTCACCAGATTCATCTTCTCTATTGTGGGAGCTTTCCCCCAACTCATGGTGTGTCACCATTCTTTACGTTGTAGCTTTCATTTTTTCCATTGACTACTTGAGTGCAAATAAAACATTTTATGTTAGTTAATTATCTATTATTTTATGAATAGTGCATACAATTTGTAAGGTGAAGTCAACTTCTTTATTTGGAATACTAGTAACACATAGTTCAGATTTTTAAATCATATAACAACAACAGAAATTTTCATTCCTCTCTTCAGCAGTGGTTTAAATAGGTTTCTTATGAATGGGGTAAGATAAGGTCTTACCCTTAAAATTTCTCTAATAATATTTTTATGCAATTTTGTTCGTGAGCCCAAGCAGGCCAAGTGTTGTTTCTTGCTCTTATACCACTTTGTAACACACCTGACCCCTAATTACCTTTTATAAGGAGTGGGGCATCAAAATTTCACTTTTCTCAATCACCTCAAATCCTCTTCCCAAGATCTCCATCACCTTCTGTTCGTCAAGATCTTTCCAACGACTATTACCATGCTCAAATCTGAGCTCTGGATTGGAAGTTTTGCCCTTCCATAGTTCTTCTCGCATCATTGGACAAAGGCCATGTGGCACCCACGTGGGTTGACCTCATTCATATCATCCCACCTGGAACGGACTCAACCAAGGTTGTCATCCTTTAGCGATGACATGGCCACTTGAGGGGAGTTTATGGGGATGCTCCTCGTGCCTTCACGATTATCGGGCCTTCGTCTCTTTGTCCTTCCTAACCATATCTAAAACATTGTTGGAGTCTCAAAGTCCCGAAATTCCCTAACACTCCTACATATATTGTGGATATCAATCCACCATTAAATTCAATGGTGGAGATTCGCCCTCATTCAACACATGGGCTTAAGGGATCTTGGCATTCGGTGCTTGGGCATTAAACACCCTTTCCTCTACTCGCATATCCTCCGAAGTTCCAAACCCTGGAGTCCTACCACGTGGCTCCGGCCTTTGGCCCTTTTTGGAGCTTGCATTTTAGTACTCCCAAACACCCAGAGTTCTGAACTCCCATAGTCTCAGAAGGGTCCACACTTACACATGGTGGCACGTTAAATGCAAAGGCAGGGATAGGTAGGTCTGGACCTTCGACCGATTAACCCAAGCGTTCCAACATCCCAAGTTTCCCAAAGTCCCAAACTCCTGATGCCTTGGATATTCCACCAGCTATTAGGCCAAGCGAGGATGTGCCAGGGGTTGACACGCAGCAAAGGATAGAGATGACACATGGCCCTACCAATGGATGACACATGTCATGTTCCAATTTGCATAAAAGGTCAGTGAAAGGCACAAATCAAGGTGACACGTGGCAGGTTGAACTTGGTTCCATGTCACCCTAGGTGATGTCAGCGTGCCACATCACTCTGGACTGGAAACCTCCATAAGTCTCTAACTTCTCCTCCCTGCGAAATTGCCCAGAGCTCCGAAGCCAGAACTTCCACCAGCAACTTCCCAAGACCCCTTTTTATCCCATGGTCGAAATAGGTCCATCTAGATCCATAGATCTATGACCTCCGTCGCTTCACGACTTCGGTATTCAGGAGCTTGGTTGTCTTGTTTCCTTTTTACTCCCAAAGTGGTAAGCATCGGACTAAACATGGTCTAGATCTAATGGTCAAGAGAAATCCTGATGCATCCTCAGATCAACGGTCCTCGTCGCTTCGCAAATTTGGCGTTCAGGGGTTTTGCTCATTTAATACTCTTGTTCTCCCAGAGTGGTCAATGTCGAATTCACCATGACAAAGATCCAATGGTCAGGGTATATCTTGAAGATCCTAAGATCTATGGTTCTCGTCACTTCGTGAATTCGACGTTTGGAGGCTCCACCCACTTAACACTCCCTTTCTCCCGGAGTGGTCAACGCCGGACTGACCACGACGTAGATCCAACGGTCAGGGAAAATCCCAAAGATACTCAGGTCTACGGTTCTCGTGACTTCATGAGTTCGATGTTCGGTGGTTCCACCCTCTTAACACTCCCTTTCTCTCGGAGTGGTCAACGTTGAACTGACCGCAACGCAGATCCAATGGTCAGGAAAGATCCCAAATATCCTCAAATCTACGACTCACGTTACTTTACGAACGAAAAGTGGATCATGGTTTAATGGTGGGACGGGTCATGTTAGCACAATAATTTTCACTAGAAAATTTCGTTATTGTTATGATGGCGCTACAGAATCACCTATGTAGTATGGTCTGCAATTTTGCTACCTTATATGCTACGGAAACTCCTAAACTGAACTTAACGATGGCGCTACAAATTCCGCATGACTGTGTCATAGTGGCGCTACCAAATCCACATAGTTGAATTCAGGATGGACGCTATAGAATTTCACACAGGATCGGCACTACAAAATATGTAGAGTTATTTTGCAAGGATGCTTCTGCCAGTTTTGAGTGACTAACTTAAAACTCGGATTATGAACAAATGGGAAGGTATTTTTGAAAACTGGAGGAATTTGTTGTTCATCACATACCAAATAATAAAAATCTCTCTCAATTTTTCAAAATGTGTTATGGTTAGAGAGATATTAGACATAGAAGTGGCGCTACAAAATGTGTAGAAATTGTTTTACAGCAACGCTACGGAATTTCCTGTAGCGGTTACGGTTTGAATATTTGCCTTGTTGGGAGGTTGCCACCTGTTAAGGAGGATTCGAATGGCTTCTCAAGGATCAGTTAGATGTCAAGGGACACCTCCACCTAAGTTTTATCTCCATCAAAGGCCTCATGAAATGAGGTGGAAACAATTTATTAATGACTTCCAACAAATTCCTGAAATTAGCATTTTGTTGGATTTTTGTCTCTTTGATTGTTGCCACCTATCTCCAAGGCTTAGAATCCAATGTAGGAGATGGGATTCGACCTCCTAAGGATATTTGGATGTTATTTTCTATTTAAGGAAGGAGATAGCTCTTGGAGAATGGTTGGATTCATGAGCCAAGAGAGTTGTAGGAGGCACTTTGCCTGCGATCATTGTAACCCTGGGGGGCTTTCTATTTTTGTAAACATTTTTGTTATTGAAGTTTCATGATATCTGTGTTATCATATTGTATCTCTTGTTTTTTTTTCCAATTTTTCTTCTTACTTGAATGAATTGTATACCTTGATGATCATGGTTGTCTTTGATTAATAGATTCTTGAGTGTCCGAGGATCTGATGTATCTTACCTATTATTCATTGTTTACATTCAAGTACCTTGGATTCATTTATGCAGAGAGGAACTCTGCCTTATGGATGTTCTTCTTTGTGTTATTTTTTTCTTCCTCTATTCAATAAACCTTTATCTGATATGCAGATTGATTTCATTTAATGAGCAGGGTGTTTTCTTGTCTCCATAACCCAATGGTCCATCATTGATTTACAACAGCTTATTGTCCTTTCCCTTCCTTGTTTTCTTTTTCTTGATCCACAAAACCAATAAAGTATTTTTATTTCTATGTTACCAAGATTACTCTCATTTTCAGTTTGGGAGTGACTCTTGGAGTGCTAACAGGTCCCACGATTACAGTTACGGGAACCGCTAGATGTCGTTCAACCTCACCAGTAACCGTACCAGCAGGTTGCCTTCGATTGGTTTCAAACGTTGTAAACTCATAACATCCCGAAGCTCCAGACTCCTGGAGTTCCAAATCCAAAATAGCTTAGCTCCTTTCGAACCTAGCGAAGGGTTCCAGGGTCTTGGTCATGTGGATTCCTTGACAAGTCTCGGGGTTGCATGCTCAACTCTTAGTCGTGATTTGGTTAGGGTCATGGCCGACATAAGCTCTCGGTCACACAGATGAATGGTTCGAAAGAGGCGCCCTCCCTCCACAGAGCTCGAATTTGGTAACCTACGAAGATGAATTCTAGGGAATGATCGGACTAAAGTATTCTAGCGAAATCTTCCCCGACTCAATCAATCCTTGGGAAAAATTCCCTTAAAGATTTTCCAACCAGTACAGAAATCGTAAACTTATTCTTAAATTGATTTGCAGACCCTCGTCTAAAAGTTCTCCTGCTACTAAGAAAAGGCAAGAAGAAAACTATTCAAATACACGGATTCACAGAGAAACAATAAACATTTCTAATAATTAATCAAACAATGAAAATTTTAGTCATAGACATAGACATCCAACCACTCATTTCAATTCTAGAACACGGATAAGAAATACTTATCAAGGAGCTAGATAGTGAAGCAACCGTTGAGAGGGGTGCTTGTTTCCACCCAACCGTAGGCACACCAACTCTTGGATGGATTTACCGTTGGCCACCCCCTAGCTAAATCATGATGCTCTGAGAAAGACTCTTCCTTCTTATTCAGCGATAGTCAGGGATGGAGGCCACCCTCCTCCTCCCACATGAACTTGGAAAAATGGTTTTCTCTCCACCAAGAAAGGGGGCCTACAACGAGTGTTTTCTCTGTCACTCATTTTCTCCGCAACCTCGTTTATCATCTTGGACTAAAAATATTGCCAGCAACTTCTTGCACCCAAAGAAAAAACTCATTTTTCAGTTCTCTCTACTCCTCTTCTTCATAATCCCCTTTTTGTCCAAAAAAATTCCTTCTTTTATTGCCTTCCTCAACAAGATTGTGTGGTTCTGAATCCCCATTTTGTAGTCAGGTCAGGAAGTGTTTCAGATGGGTACTTTTCCCATCTCCTCATTGACTCTTGAGGAGGACTTCCCAACTACCAGCCTGACTGGTAATTTATTTACGGGTCAGAGGACTGTTCTAGGTCTGAATAATTTAAATCCAATACGGTACTGGTCTGGTGGGGTTCATCTAAACCATTATCGGTTCCCCTCACCATCTCTCTCATGCATCATGATTTACCTTGGCAAACCCCTTCAACAATTATGCAACACTATCCATTTTATTTAATAACAAAAATACATGCATTGCCTTTTATAACAAAAAGGTTCACCAAGTCCAACATCCACACATATCCAGTCTGCCCATAGTCTTTTGGCAAGTTATAGTTATATTTACAAGATGGGGGAAACAGGGGTGTTACACCTATGATGATTCAAAATTACCAATTCTCTGTTTTTTAGAGTCACCCCTTTTTTCTCCTTATAAATTGTCTCATCATTAAGTGTCCACCTTACTTGAAAAAGGGATATCTGCTAAAACCTCTTAGCTAAGGTGATGGATCTCCTTAGAGTTTTGGCAACTCGAGGTTCAAAAGTGGTTTTCCTAGGCTCAGTTCTTTGATAATGACGATAGCCTCGAAGAACAAATAATCCATTAGTGCTTTGAGTCCTTGGTAGGCCAAAGAGATTTTGCTTCATTATTGGTAGTGTGGTCTAGACCCCAAACAAATTCTATTTATTTTTATCCTTCAAGAACAAGTATGATCCCCCTCATACATGTCGTGCCTATAGATTATATCACATTAACATAAATGCCAATCATAAAAATATTTCATTAACAAAATCATCTTTATTTTTCTAATATAGATATTATCCATATTTTGTAATCAAATTAAATTGCATGTAAATAATAACCTTTGACATATTTGCAAATGTGTGGGCATATCTAGGTGTCTTTTTTTTCTATCGTATCCTTATGCATGAGAATGTTATTGGCTCATAGGTGGTGAGTGGGTTAGATAGATAAATATATTTTATTAAATTGGTGAAGTCTTTGTTGGATCATGTTGTCATTGATGCCAATGGTTTGATTGATTGTTGTCAAGTGATTGATTGATGTCAAAGGATTGATTGATTGATGATTGACGTAATATAATATGTATTTTCCTTGATGAGAATGCATAGATGAATATGGATCAATGAGTTGCCATTGATATGATGAAGATGGATCAATGAGTTGTCATTTATACATGATGAAAATGTATCGTTTTGGTTTCATTGGTATATGATGCATTGTTGGAAAAATACATGATGAAAATGTATCGTTTTGGCTCTACTTGGTATATGATGCATTGTTGGAAAAATGTATAGATGACCTATTGTCTTTATCATGATTGATAAGCTGCAAAAAATGGATGAACTCCAAAGTGGTCCCCTTGGTGAAATCCCTCACAGGAAAATGATGCTTTTAAGCGGATTGATTTACCCTAGAAGAATTGTTGGAGGACCCTTTCTATCATTATTTTCTTATCATTATCAAGGATTGATATGCACAAATGGATGAACTCCAGTGCTCCCCTTATGGTGAAATCCCTCATGGGAAGACGCTTTTATGGATTGAGTTATCCCAAGAAATGGTTGGAGGACCCATGCTTGTATGTGGAATAATGAGATGAAGATCATGGAAATTGTTAGTGAAACTATCCTAGATAGATGGATAGTGCTTGTCATAACATTTTCGGTGGTATGGAATGTCACACAACTCCTTATGGTTTGAGAGTTATGGTATTACTTAATAAGGAAGGGACTCCCATTACGAAGGCTTGAAGCCCTACAAGGTCAAAGAAGTCAAAGGACCAAGAAGAAATCATTATTTAAAATGATAAAGTGCTTGAAAAAGTCATGGTGGATTATTTAAATAATAAAGAGAAGTGAAAAAAATCAAGAAATGATAAAGTAAGATGAGAAAATCAAGAAGGAATATTTAAATGATAAAAAATATTTGAGAATTTCATTTATGGAAGTGGTTAACCTAAAAATAAGGAAAATAGGATAAGGACCTAGAAATGGGTTATTAAGGGATCAAAAGAAATCATTATGTAAATGATAAAGTAAAGACAAAGTCAAGGTGGATTTCATTTAACACAGCAGAAGCGAAAAAATCAAGAAGTGATAAAGTAAGATGAGAAAATCAAGAAGGAATATGTAAAATGATAAAATATTGAGAAATTTATGGAAAGTGGTTAACCCTAAAATAAGGAAAATAGGTTAAGGACCTATAAATGGGGCTAAGGACCCAGAGGGGATGAAAGTATAAATAAGATAGCAATGGTCTCTTTGTGGATCATCATTTTAGAATCACCTGAGAGCTTATTGTGAGAATATCTTTCGGAGTATCATTGATGGAGAGCTTCTTATGAGAGATTCCTTGAGAATCTCCTTGGTGGAAACACTTGAGAATATTGTATACCTATAGGTGAATGAGGGTAAACAAGGATATAAGCCGAACTCGGTGTTGAATATAACGGAACTGAAGGAGGATAAAACCTTTGATGATGTTTCTAAGGTATTTACAGTCATCCAACCATTTCGCCATAACTTCTTTTATATATCGATCCGCACTAGCTAAAATTGTTATTCCATTGAGAAAAACACAACTCAAGTATCTCTTTGGCAAAAAATCACTCTGTGGGTCATTGTATTTTGGGAGTTAAATTCGGAAAATAGGGTTTGTGGCTATCCCGAAACTAGTCAAAAATAGGTGTCGGGCAAAACGTCATAACTTCTTCATAACAGATCCAAACATGAGGTCTACCGTGTTGGAGCAGTATAGCATAGTAAGCAGTTTTAGCAGTTTCATATCAATTCAACTAATATTTTGTGCAGGCCATTCTACAAGGTCTCTCTAGAATAAGCCGTAATTCTCGTAAGGTATGTCATTTTTGCCATAACACCTTTTATGAGAGGTTCCAAGTGTGCCACTTGGATGAATTGAATAAAAAACACTGAGGAAAATTCTGTATCATTTTCAGATCTTTGGTCTGGTCATTTCGCCAGTCAATCAACCAAAACCATCGCCGGAAATGATGGAGCCGTCGGGCCGCCTACGAAGGGTCATTTACGTTTACGTCATTGTTGATGATTATTTGACACATGATTGGTATATATACTTGGTACATGGTTGGATGCATTTGTTTATGGCGCCAAGTTACTACAAAGTTGATGTTTAACTTGTTTAAGTTGACACATTGATATCCGTTGAGGATTGCTGCCCGGCCCTACTTAAGTCGTAGAACAAGTTGATTCTTGCATTATAGATTTGGTTCTTTTGTAGAGTTGTAATTCTATTCAAATTTTGTTGTTGAAACCCCTGATTGAAGTCCATAATAAAGAAAAATTGTACATACATCTTGGTGGGTTCTTTTAAAGCCCTTTTAGAGATGATTTGTTGATGATATGTTGTTGATATGTATTCACATATAACCAATTATAAATGAAAACAATGAGTAATGAGCAATGCCGGAATGTTAACTAAAGAGATTTTGTGTAAGAGGGAGTTTTGAAAAAGATCCCCACACTTCATTCACCCCCTCCCCCTCTTAAGTGTGGTGTAGGTGTGGCCTAACAATCGTATCGTGAGGGTTCTACCACAAGCCTTAAATAACTTTAAAGGAGATCCATAGACACAAATGGATGATGAAGTTCCAATCCTTGATGAGGAAAAAAACCATTCCACTTGGAGAATAGAGATGAGATTATATTTGTTATCATCAGAGAAGCTATTTGGAAGCGCAAATCCATCGCTGGATATGTTCTCATAGTTAACAAAGTCAAAGTTTGTAGATCAAAGGGAAGGAAACACGAATGATGCATTGGCTCTCAAGACCATTCTTAGTGAACTTTCATCCCTATCAAAGAGAGCATGGACAATGCATCTCCGCCAAGGATCTATGGCTAAAGCTAGAGGAGACATATCAAAAAGAAAGAAGATGTTGTTAAACACCTGGCCAAGATTATCAAAGGTAAAGAATCTCTAACTCTTGATTGCATGTGATTATTTTAGAGGAAAAGAATCCGCGATTTTATGTTGGAAAGAAGGAAGATACATATCAAAATGAAGGTAAATAATAATCCAAAGATCTTGATTGCATTGATTCAAAATGTGATGATGTTAATTTTCTGCAGAAGAAGATGATCTAGAAACAGCTTTGTGTAAAGTTTGATGATAAATATCCCATGGAAAGAATAGAAGAAAGGAATATATTGAACTTCAAAAGGAAATTGAAGAGGCATTATACATGTATAGGAGTGATCACTTTTATACACACCATAACTATCTTTCAATAACACTAAGAAGTTGCTTTTAGGAGGAGTCAAAGGTACATCTTGATGTTAAAGGAAATTCTCAAAGAAAAAAAGAGAGCAATAAGACTCAACTAGAAGAAAACGAAGAAGAAATCACAAGACTAAAAGAATAAAAAGAAAATGTGAAGGTAGATGATGAGATTAGAAAAAGTTTTAAAACCATTGTCCATCTCAAGACCCAAAACTGAAGAAGCCAAAAGAATAGAGGAACCATTGAAGAATCAAATGTCGAAAGGAAGAGTCATGTTGTAAGCTAGAATATGAAATTGTTGACTTAGAAAGAAGGTGGAAAATTCAAAACAAATTATTGAATAGCTCACTAATATTCAATGAGATCTTAGAAAGTCAAAGATCATCATATGATAAATCAAGTCTTGGATACAAAGAAGAAGATACACATGTTGAAGAAAGCACCAAAGAAGCATGAGGTAAATCCATCAAAGAAGGAAGACAATGTTGCAGCAAACATCTACACAAGCAGTTAAAAATTCCAAAGAACAAAGCAAAGGAAGACATCAAGAAGCTATTCCTGACACCAAAGCAAAGGTATGAGCATTTTCAGTAGCATTGTTATTCATGTAATGGATATGGTCACAAAGCTTTGAATGAGATCTATGAAAGGAGATATAATGGAAGGTTTTATACACCATGAGGTGTTGGAGATGCGGATCAAGTAGGACACATTGTTGTTCACTATAACACTATGAGGTGCTACAACTGTAGTGGATTTTGGCCACAAATCCCATGAGCATTGGAACAAAAGAAGAAATTCCATGATGAGAACTTCAAACAGCATGGCCAGAAGAAGGAATGAAGCAAGAAACGGAGACATACTGAAAATATGGATGCTTATAGCTCAAGTTCTGAGGAGAATAGACATCTACAAAAGTGGGTGAAGAAGACAGTATAGGCCAAAATGGAAATCGAAAGACCTAAGGAAGCTCAAGCAATTCATCCATTGAAGCATAATGCGGGTGACAAGGGTATCATCTAAGGTAACATACTTAGATGACCTTGTATAGGTCAATGCATATTACCGCGAGTTACAGCGCCACAGACCATGATATGCGATGTGCCTTGAGAAAGAGGCTATGCAATACGGATTGCATCCGATGTGATGGTATAACACTTTCTTGCATGGTCTGACATTGTTTGCTGCAGGTTCTGACACCATTTGTTGAAAGTTTAAGTGTTCATCTATTGGATTATGTAAAATAAAATCCTGAAAGTGATGACACTCAACCCATGAGTATGGATTGATGTTGATCCTTTGGTGTACATGGCCGGTACATATTTGAGTTTCATTGATATATCTCTGCGGATGTATTATTGGGAGCATATGTTGATATCATGGCATGCATTTTTCATGGATTGGGATACATATTGGTACATATGGTTGGTGATTTGATGAGGTGATCATGTTGTACATCATTGTTGATCTATAGTTGATGCATAATTGGTACTTTTCTAGCACATTGGAAGAGGCACCTACTAGTAGTTTGATTTCGGCATTATTAAGGCCATGGAGGATTTGGCATACATATATGGGATTCCATCATTTTGTGGTATTGGTGCATGTAATGTACATGTTTGGTACACTCATAGATGGTGCATATGCTTGATGATACTACACCATTGGTGCCTACTTCGATTAACACAACAATTGGCATTTGTTTGAGATACCTGATCGTGGCACTTGGTTCATGATGGAGACATATCATGAGTGATATGATACATTTTTTGGCATGTTGGTAGATTCACATGGTTTGAATATTGGTGGATGCATATGGTTGGAATATTGGTAGATGCAACATGTTGGCATTTTGATAAAGGCATATGATTGATACATTCCATGGATGTCTTTGGCACATTGCATGATGTTGATGTACATAGGTGTTGTGCATGATAATCACACATTTTGTACAGGATGTAATTTGGTTGATATTTTTCTCATGATTCTTTATATTTCATTGTTGACATATATTTGCTTCATGATTCTTGGTATGGTATGAGTTTGATTCATGAACAAGTCCAATGATCAAGTATATGGTATAATAAATGTTCATCTGCGTAAAAATAGGGAGACATACCGATAGGGCTCTTCTTCCCATGATTCTAGAGGAGATATTTATCGATGCATACCTAGAAAGAGCCCTATACTTGAAGAAAGATAATGTGAGCATAATTTCAAGGGGAGCAATGGTCACAGAGTGAGTATGTTCGATGTATCTTAAGCATTACTTCATAGTGATATCCTTTGTTCAAAAGGGGAGAGATTATTCGTGAGGAAGATCAAAGGTATCTCGCATTGTGGGGAGCAGCCCCAAGGAGAGTTCAAGCAAGGGGAGCAGCCCAAAGATGAGAATGGCCCTTGCCATTGATGTCAAATGGTAGAGTTAATCACATTGATGTGATTGATGTTTATTGATGGGGAGAGATAGTCACATTAACAATTGATGTAGAGCATGCCTTATCTACATGTTGACATCAATAATTGGTTTTGACATCAATGTTGGTATTGCCGGTATTGCCATCAATGCCAAAGGGGAGATTGTTGGATCATGTTGTCATTGATGCCAATGGTCTCGATTGGATTGGATGTCAAGTGATCATTGATGTCAAAGGATTAATATCAAGTGATTGATTGATGATTGATGTAATATAATATGTATTTTCCCTTGATGAGAATGCATAGATGAAGATGGATCAATGAGTTGTCATTGGATACATGATGAATATGGATCATTGTGGTTTCATTGGTATATGATGCATTGCTGGAAAAAATGTATAGATGACTCCATTATTGTCTTATCATGATTGATAAGGTGCACAAAATGGATGAACTCCAAAGTGGTCCCCCTTTATGGTGAAAGTCTCCCTCATGGGAAGACGCTATGGATTGAGTTGGTCCTAGAAGAATGGTTGACGACTCCCCTTGCTCTCATTATTTTCTTATCATGATTGATAAGGTACAAATGGATGAACTCCAAAGTGAATCCCTTTATGGTGAAGCCCCTCACCTGAAGCACTACTTAATTGAGTTATCCTAGAAGAAATGGTTGGAGGACCCATGCTTGTAAGGTGGAACAACAGATGAAGATTGATGAGGTGCACAAATGATGAACTCCAAAGGGTCCCCTTATGGTGAAATCCCTCACTGAAGACGCTTTTAATGATTGAGTTATCCTAGAAGAATGTAATGGAGGACCCATGCTTGTATGTGGAATAATGAGATGAAGATCAAGGAAATTGTTGGTGAAACTATCCTAGATGGATAGTGCTTGTCATTCCATTTCTATGGTATGTGGAATGCCCACATAACTCCTTGGTTTGAGAATTATGGCCTAATGGGCGAGCATAATCTCACATGAAGGCTTTTAAGCCCCTCAAGGTCAAAGTCATGACCTAAAAGAAGAAATCATCATTTAAATGATAAAGTAAGGTGAAAGTTCAAGGTGGATTATTTAAATAATCAAGAGAAGTGAAAAATCAAGAAATGATAAAGTAAGGTGAAAAATCAAAAAGGAATATTTAAATCATAAAGTATTGAAGAACTTTCTATTTCTATGGAAAGTGGTTAACCCTAAATAAGGAAAATAGGTTATGGACATAGAAATGGGTTAAGTGACTCAAAATGGTTAAGGGAACTAGAGGATGAAAGTATAAACAAGATAGCAATGGTCTCTTATAGATCATCCTTTGTGGATCAATGGAGAGCTTGTGAGAATATCTTTGAGTATTGATGGAGAGCTTGTGAGAGCTTGAGCATTTTGGTGTGAAAACACTTGAGAATATTGAATATCTATAGGGTGTAATTAAGGTAACCATGATATCTAAGCTGAATTTCAGAAGGAAGGTGAAGAAAGAGGCTGGAATTGAAGGGAGGATAAATTCTTTTGATGATGCTTTCTAAGGTATGTTATTTACGTGTCATCTCACCATTTTGCTATAACTTTTTTCTATAATGATTCGCACTCATGAAATTGCTATTCCATTGAGAAAACATACCCCAAGTATATGTGGTAAACACCAGCTTGTGGTCATTTTATTTTGGGAGTTTAACCGCGGAAATAGGGTTTGTGGCTAACTCTGAAACTAGTCAAAAATGTGTGTTTCAAAAATGTCATAACTTCTTCCATAACAGATCCAAATTTTGTGAGACCAAAATGTGTTGGTTAGGTACATGATTTAGTATGTTTTTTAATAGTTTTATATCAATTCAACGAATATTTTAGCAGGCCACGCTTCTAGTTGCTGTCAGCTTCCCAGAATAAGACATAATTCAAGGTATGCCATTTTTTCTATAACGCTTTTCCTCGAGAGGTTCCGCATTTCCACCGAGGAATTGAATAAAACACACTAAAGAACATTTTGTATCAGTTTCATAGATTTATTCATTGGCTGATGTATTAAAGTTATGATTATTTCAAGTTGGGTTGCTTGACTAATCCAAAACTAGTCATGGTTGAGACAAGCAGCTGATGAGTTATACATACATGAGGTATAGTTGATGATGTTGGTACATATTGATGAGTCATTGTTGATGAGTATTTGAAACATGATTTGTATATACTATACATGGTTGGATGCACTTTGTTTATGGTACATGTTGATAACGTTGTTCATAATGTGTTGGCATGGTTGATGCACTTGTTTATGTTGACAGATTGATATTTGTTGAGGATTGTTGCCTCATCTCACTGGTGTTGAGAATGTAAGATGAGTCTTGCATATAGAGTTGGTGCCTTGTAGAGTTGTGGCTCTTATTCATTTGTTGTTGAAAAACCCCCTGATTGAAGTTCATAATAAAAAGAAAAAATTGTACATACATCTTGTGTTCTTTTGTGTTCCTTTGTGGAGATGATTTGAGATATGTTGTTGACATGTATTCACATCTAACCGGGTTATAAATGATGAATGAGTAATGAGAAAGCTGAATGTTAACCAAGGAGTTTTTGTGTAAGAGGGAAGTTTTGGGAAAAAGATCCCCACACTCATTCACCCCCCACTCTAAGTGTGGTAGGTGTGTCCAACAGAAACATGATAGAAATTTAAGATTCTCAACACTGAAAAAAAAAAGAGGATGTCAAGGATTTCTAGTGCTCATGTTGGCTACTAAGGGTGAGGCCTTCAAAGACATACATAATCCTATGGAAGACATGGAATGGACTGATCATCCCTCCCTCAAATATTAACTTATTCCTTACTCTCCATATAAAAATACATGCAATGTAGGCACAAAAAGTGGGAGTGAAAAAGAAACAACTCAATCAATATTGAAAGAAGAGAGAGAAATAACTAAGTGTCTGTTGGTGCAATTATATGCATAATATATTACGAAACATAAATTATCGACCAAGATTCATAATCAACAGATTTGTTACACTATATGTGTCGACAACATGTGGTTTATCTATGTCTGATGAGTATAGCATAAAGAATAAACATTTGAAACTCAATACTCCGCCTTTCACACGGTTTTAAAAATTAGAAAGCAAAACTTGCAAACAAAATCTTAACAATCACGCATTCAAAAGATCTTGCTCAGATAATGACTTGTCCATTTACAAGCTCATGAAATGGAAAGATGGAATTTAACTCAATTATCTATAGCTACTACTCTTAACAACGACTAGCAAGCAAATCTGGGCACACTTCAACAATAACACTCTTCACACAATTCAAAATCCAGAAAGCAAAATTGATCAACAAATGTATAACTCAGAATTCTTGTTCAGGGGATAGATCTTGCTCATTGTTGGCTCATAAAAGATAGAGATGGGATATGATTCTATCTCCTACAACAACCACACAATCACTCATTAACATTCTGGAAAATAGACTCGGCTAAAATAACTACCAGGCAGAGTATAAACACGCCATTGTAAGTGCATGTATGTGAGAGATGGAGGTCTTAATTGTACCTGTATATGCAAAGTGAAACATGATTAATTCTAGGAAAGAAAGTTGAGTATGGTAGGATGCTCCATTACAGGTTCATGTACAGTGAAATATAGAGATCCAAATCGTTCTTAGATATGCATAATGGAAACAACACTATAGCATTTGTCTAGACAGAACGTCAAATCACTTAAAGTAAATAATTGTCCTTGCACACTCACACAAAGATGTCAAACCATTACTCAGAGATCTCACGTACACAACTCTCTCTTATTAAAAATTACCATACATCTACAAGATCTTCTACCAAATGCATCACTAAAACATATCAGAGAAGGAATTAAATGCTTAATCAAAATACAAAAATACTATGTTCACACACACACACACACACAAAGGAAATCATAATCATATTCACAATTACTTACAAAGAGACTTGCCGTAGTTGGGTCGGTGGGCCCTTTTCGTACCAACAAGGTAGTTCTTAATATAACTTACAGTAGAGAAGGTGTAAACACAAACATATAATCTATAACATAAGTTATATCATTTGTTCATAAAAATGGAGATACAATTCACAGTTGTTCCAAAGCAAAACTTACATCATAATTGTGCTTTACTTCATTTCTCTCCTTCAAGAACCAATATTACATCATAACAATTCCTCCCCCTTCCTCAGACCTATGAGGTCTTATTTATACATAAAATCCATGGAGGAATGGATGAAACCGAATCCCCAAACTCAGAAAACATTTTTTACAATTTTAGGATAAATCCCAAAAGTCTGGGTTTTTCATCAATTTGGGCAGATTCAAGTTAGAGATCCACCCATATCTTCTAAAACAATTCTAATTTTGGAAATGTGCCCGATTATTACTCAGTTTTCCATATTCTAGACAAAACCCATTTCGTAGAATTTCTAGATCTAATGCCATCTGCACAGAAATCGATGTGCAAGTTGGCAGTTTGAGATTTTTGCTAATTTTTGCAGAATCATTCCCCCTGAGCTGGAGGTCCACACATGTGATCTAGGAAAAATATTCCTCTTGTTTTCGCATGTAAACGCCACTCTGGACAAAACCCATGTCCCCGATTTGCTTCTAGAAGCATTCCAAAATTTCAAATTATATCTGGTACCGGACAAGCACAGAAATAGGTACTGGACGAGCACAACATTGGTACCAGATGAGAACAACATTGGTACCGGACGATATGAGTACTGTATAAACATTGAAACAAGTACCTGATGAATATGGGTTATTTTCATAAGGTCTTCTTAGATCATTCAAAGTAATTAGAGAGCTTTAAACATCAAATATTTAATCCAAATCATTAATAAATCATCATAAATCATGATTAAACATAAATTACCTCATATGTACACAATAATTGCTAAATGACATGTCTGCTGAGGAAAATAGAAACATAGTGCGTATGTATAAGGAAAAATTGGTCAGGATATGGGACAAGATAAGGCAATTGGAGGTGACAAAAATGAGGCTCAACATTTCCCCCGTGCCTTATCCATTGCATGTCCTCATGCAACAATGATCTTCAAAATTTATGGTACTACTCACTTGATCAAGCAATCCTTGATGTTCCACCCTTCTTCAACTCCTTAAATTCTCTTTTAAGTAACCTGCTATACAATATAAACTTCTTGGCCTATGCTTCACACTTCTTACCCATGGAAAAGTAGTTATGATGGCAAAGTGGAGTCATGAGTAATATATTAGATCTGTTAGTGATTTGACATTAAGTCTTATCCAATCTGTTGTGGATCATAATTAGGAGAAAGGGCTGGATGTGACTCTAATATGATTATAGGATAGTGGCCAAGAGTTTTCATAATGACTTTGACTAATAGGCCCCCCTGGCTAGATTACCTTTAAAATAAAAGTGATATAAGCATAGTTTAGATCCCATTTGAAGAGAGGAACACATAAAAGAATACATCCCGATATGATTAACTCGTCTCTTATCCAAGTTTATAAATATGAAACTCTTATTTCTTAGGTAAGGTGAATTACATATACTGAGGGTCCCACTTTCATGCAAACCTATTTATTTTAAAGATAGAACCTTAAAGTGGATACTTGAAGGTTCTTAGGAACACCATCCAAGAGATGTAAAGGTCATCTCCTAGCCTTGATTTTATAATGAATGTTTCAAAATGAGACCCAAGGTTTTTTGTGCCACTTTATGTTTTTCAACTCCCTTTACCCGGCATATCCCTGTTGCCAGTAGACTCGTTCAGTACCCCGACGGGTTTACCTTAGTACCATACAAGCATGGCCCCACTGCCAGCAGGCCCGTTCGGTACCTCGACCGGTTTGCTTGTACTTCTTGATACTTCCTTTTTATTATATTACTCAAAATATTTAGAATGATATATATTGTTCATTGACAACTTTAGAGTATAAGGAAGGCAGGTGGTATGAGAGTGTTTTAGAGTTATTAGGCACATAATTAATTGCTTGCAATTATCCCAAGGGTGACATCATCCACATTAGAATTAAATCTCAGCTATTCAATGTATAATGGAACATCTCGGATAATGACTAAGAGGTAACTCTAGTTAATCCTATTAGGGTTCTCATGAAAGTTCATCGAGGTTTTGCAAGGACAGTCCACCACATGAGGTTTTCATCAATACCTCCCAAGAGAAAATTGTAAAGATAAAATTGGATAAGAACTTGTTGAATCAACTAGGTTAGTATTAGAGATAATGGTGCCACCACTTTTCAATGGATATTTAAATTTTTAATCACTTTTTCTTAATGACGAGGTAATAAGACAGGTGCACCCATTATCATATAGAGCTAAATGTGAAAATATATTCTTAAAGGATAGCAAGGATGATTCATTTAGGAATGAGTGTAACAATGTAGGACGAAGATGTATATGAGAGTAAAGAACAGTTCAACACAAGACTTAAATGATCCTTGATAGAAAGAACATGAAAACATTAGCCCATACCTCGAATTACCTGAAGTGAAAATAATGTTAAGTACAAGACAAAGATCATGTCACCTTGGCTTCAGTACCAGATTGGTAACTTGTATCGGAACATGTTTTTGCAATACCGTAATAGATAGTACCAGAACATGACTCTGCAGTACCAGAACAGGACAGTACCAGAACATGATTCCCCAGTACGGAATAGGACAATACTGGAACATGATTTTGTAGTTCTGGAACAGGATTCTGTTGTACCGGAATAGAACAATACCGGAACAACACAGTACCAGAATTCTGGAAATGACTATCAACTTCCAACACTGAACATGTTGATTTGGACTTGCCGAGAGAAGCTGAAAAGAATATGGAGGTCCCAATGTGAGATGCCAAAAAAATAAGGAGGGTTGCTAAGAGGGCTACAAACAACTGCTAAAAACAAACCAATAGAACTAATTAGAACTAGATTTGTATTCATGCTTAAAACTAGAAAATTCAGGGAAAACGTCAAAATTTTAACAATGCATACATTATTCATCATTTATTTGACCAAAAAATATTAGCTATGAATAAAATAGTTTGGAATTAACATTATGTTTCAATTTCTATTAAAAACATCACTTAATCGATCATCCTTGTGAAATAATGGTCTTAAAATAGATAGGTAATGATAAAGCACAAATGCATTTTTTTTCACAACTTAAGGAAAAATAATAAATTTGAGAAAATTGGTCATGAAGTACTCCCTTAAGTGTTCTCTTCCGTTGACAATGATGCATTATTTTTATTTGAAAATACCCTTCCAGTATTATGTGTGCATTCAAAGGATTAAGAGATTACCTTCTCATAAAATTCCAAACAAAATTATCATAACTTTTAGAAAGAAATATACTAGAGGGACAAAATATCTTAAACTGATTGCTTTGTTAAATTTTAACATTCTCATTTGTGAAAAGTATGAAAGATAGGTTGCATTGCACTTATATGCAACATTTATTTACTATCCTACTTTAATTGAACAAAAGAAAATGTCCTTCAAGTAATATTCATACTCAGGTTTAAAAGATAAATTTTAATGCATACCGGAGTATGAAGGGCCAACTGCTTTGATGATGAGATCAAACAATAATGAAAAGTAAAATAGTAGTGTGACCTGACAACTAATTGGAACCATATTTCAATAGGATCAATATTTTCTCGTTTCCCTTCTTTGTTTAGGTCACACGTGTCCTCCTTTTCCATGCTACACAGAGTATCTTCTTCAAGATGATTGGTCTTTGGAGTACATATAGGATCTGCTAAGAGGCATGCTAAGAACTCCTCAATCTCAGGTTCCAATGGTTTCTCTCCATTTAATTCTATCCATGATTCTTTAGTCTCCTCAACAAATTGACAAAAGGAATCCGAAGGGACTTCTAAATCTTCTTGTGGAGAGACAACTAAATTGTTTACTGCTGTCAAGATATGCTCTTCCT
>SNQJ01S0129922.1:0-24252 GCA_010110895.2 Picea sitchensis
CCATTCTGTCTGTAAGCATATTTCAGTCATTTGTTATTAATGAAATGAAGTCTTATTTCCACTGCATCTCTGCGTTTATGTGTATTTCTATATTTCATTGTGTTCCTACATAAATCCGGATCACTCTTGGATGTGATGTTTGGATATCTATGGTGAATAGTTACATTGCACCAACTATTGCACCTACCGACGATGATGCAAAGAATCTCTACAATGATAATTCAATCGTTGTTAATGCAATTCTGGGTGGATTACCAAACTCTGTATTTGTAAAAGTGATGCATTGTAAATAAGCAAAACAAATTTGGGACAAACTTAAAATCCTTTATGAAGGAGATGGAAAAGTTAATCAAGCAAAAATTCAAACATACTGAGGGCAGTTTGAGAGTCTGGAGATGAAGGAGGAAGAAAACATTGCAGAATATCTTCAAAGAGTGGATGAAATTGTCAATTTAATCAGAGCATTGGGAGAAGAGTTAAAATACAAAATTATTGTCCAAAAAGTGTTGATAGCAATATCAATGAGATATGATTCCAAGGTATCTACCTTGGAAGATCGATAAGACCTTGACAACCTTACAATGGATGAACTTCATGGGATTCTTATACCCTGTGAAATGAGAACAAAGCAAGGAGGGCCATCAAAGGGGGAAACAACCTTTAAAGCATCAAAAGAAACAAAGAACCATGATTATGTGCCAAATGAAAATCACTCAGACATATCAGATGAAGAAGAGGCTAACTTTATAAGGAAACTCAAGAAAGGGTCTGGGAAATACAAAGGGAAGTTACCTCTCTAATGTTTCAACTATGGAAACATTAGGCATTTGCCTCCAAACGTCCCTATCCCAAGAAGGAGGATAATGATGATGAAGAAACTTATAGCCATAAATAACTTAAAAGGAGAAAAACTGGAAACAAGAAGAAATTCTACAAGAAAAAGAAAAACTTGTACTCCACAAAAGACAGTAGTTCATTTGACAAGAGTGAAGGTGACGAGACAGAGCTTTTATTTATGGGCATATAAACTCAAAATAACACTACTGATGATAATATTGAAAATTAAGGAAATTCTGAATTGAAGAAGTAGACCTTGAAGAAGAACTTATTATTTCTCTTGAAGAACTGAGAAAATACAAAAGGAAGAATAATGCATTAAGAGAATTATTAGAATATGAAGTAGAACAAAAATAAATAGAAAATAAAGTTTCAAAAACCATCAAGGAGACAGAACAAATCATTATTGAATTGAAGACTCAACTCCAAGAAGCCAGAATAATTGAAGAGGTCATAAGTAAACAAATCGATGAAAAGAAACGAGACTGTGAAAATCTAGAGGCTGAAATTGTTTTTCTAAAAAGGGAACTTGAGAAAGGAAACAACCAATCAAGATTTGAAAATAGTTCAAAAATATTGGATGACGTTCTTAATATTCAAATATCATCAAGCAATAAGACATGACTGGGTTATGATCAAAATAAATCTAACAAAGGATCTAACTCGACATATCAGGAAACTAATAAAAATCCAAGAAGTTATGTAGTTTCCCTTCAGAGCTCTTTCAAAAAAGAAGAAACCAAAGTAAAGACTGATTCTAATCAACAGAAATATATTGTCCCTTCAAAAGAAAATGAATAGAGAAGGAATACAACTACAATAAGAACTCCCCCAAAAAGGTATCAACATATATTTCTTGGATATTGCTTCTCTTGCAATAATTTTTGGCATAAAGCATTACATTGTAGAGCTTATGGAAAGAACAAGCATAAAAGTGTTCAAAGATATGGTTATAAGAACAACAAGAATAATAATAATCAAGGGAATAGAAACTATAATTCATTCTCTCCATTACAAGATTACAATGTTGAATGCTACAAATGCAACAATTATGGTCACAAATATAGTGACCATAGATTACCAAAGCATCCCGTAAAGACTTCCAACATTCAAGAAGAAAAGCATAAGAATACATGGAAAGACAAACAAATGGAAGAAAAAGAAACAGAGTGTAAAGTAGCCTTATATGCTAAAAATAAAAGAAGCCAATGGTATGTTGACAGTAGATGTTCAAAGCATATGACAGGAGATCAAGACAAATTCCTCAATCTGAAAAGGAAAGAAAAAGGAAGATTTACTTTTGGAGATGATGTCTCTGCCAATATACTTGGAAAGGGTACGATCAGTCTTGAAAATAACAGAGCTAAAGCAGAAAATGTGTTATTAGTTGAAAATATGAAGACCAATCTCCTCAATGTGAGTCAAACATGTGATCAAGGACACATTGTTGGCCCTTGACCAAGTTTTGGGAGATACTTGGTCATGTTTGACCATTTTTGGGACTTCGACAGTTGTCGAAGGAGGAGTGCAAGACGGAGCAGAGATCATGGGATCTCGGCCCACTTTTGGGTCCATTTTGGGTTTTTGGGAATATGTAACGGGATTGGGATATTGGCCCATGGGTTTTTACTCATTCTTAGGCCTATTTTGTATGTATAAATAGTAATCTAGTGAGCTAGAGGAGAGCGGCATCTATGTGATGTATGCTAAGTGCAAGTAAGGTATGTAAGTGCTTTGTGCCTATATGAGACTTGTAGGGCTAAGTGCTAGTCATTGTAGGAGGTTGGAAAAGGATTTGTGTTGTAACGCAAGGAAAAAGGATCTAGCGAGCTGTGAAAATATTATGTCTTGTGTGTAGTAGGGTTTCGGTGGCTCTATGCTATAACCGATTGAAGACACTAATAAAGAAGAAGAGTTGGTGCACGTAGCCCCAGGGTGGGGGTGAACCATGTAAATCTGTGTGTTATTCTTTTTGCTTTGACTTAATGTGTTTATCCCTTCTTTTGTTAAGTGCTTTGATATATTTAGATATATCTACTTATGCTTTGTGCTTCTTAGAGGTGTGTGAATGTTATATTTGACATGTACGAAGGTGCTTGGTGCTGATTTACCGGATCCGATCTGCTTTACTATTGCTAAGTGCTGAGATACCTTAGATCTAAGTAAATGTTGTAATGCTCTGTGTTATCTGCGAAGTATAGTAAGGGTTGAATATTGTCGAATGATCGGTACTAAGTGTTAGGTAAGTGATATAATCACATATATGTGTCCCAGCTAAGGTTGCAAACACCTGAGTCTTGCAACCACCCCTGCCTCTACCTCAGGTCAGACTTCATCTGCTTCGCAGGTGTTGCCGAAAGGGTCGGTAGTTAGGGCTTTGTTGGTGTGCTCTCGAGCACTGAACCTTGGGTCTGCCCCTGTGCCAACACACATACTCATATTTGACTCTCAAAAATGTGAAATTAAAAAAGAAGACTTAGGAAAATTAGTGGTTGTTTCACCCAGGACACCAATCAATGTATGTATCTTAAACATAGAAGAAAAAGAAAAATGTTGCATGATCCCAATAGACGAAATTTGTCTATGGCACAAAAGAATGGGACACATAAGCTTTGATAATTTGATAAAATTTAATAAAAAGGAAGCTGTGAAAGATATGTCAAAGATTATTAAACCTTCAAACTTTGTTTATAAGCACTGACAACATGGAAAGCAAACAAAAGTAAGATTCAAGACAAAAGAATAATCAACATTAAAACCATTAGAACTTTTTCATGCTGACCTATGTGGACCAATAAGAACTAAAAGCATACAAGGTGAACATTACTTCATTGTATTCATTGATGACTATACTAGAATGACGTGGGTATCCTCTCTCAAAGAGAAATCAGAAGCATTCAAAAAATTTAAAGTCTTCAAAGCACATCTTGAAAATGAGACTGATCTAAAAATCAAGTGCCTAAGATCGGCCAATGGAGGGGAATTTACCTCAAATGAGTTCAACAAATTTTGTGAAACTCATGCAATTAAAAGCCACTTTTCAAATCCGAGAACTCCTCAACAAAATGGAGTTGTTGAAAGGAAAAATAGAATTGTTCAAGAAGTAGCCAAAACTATATTAAATGAAGCCAAACTCCCAAATATATATTGGAGAGAAGCAGTGTATACAGCAGTGTACACACTTAACAAAGCACAACTTAGAGTTAACCATGACATGACACCATTTGAGTTGTGGTTTGGCAGACCAACATCAGTCAAACATTTCAGAGTCTTTGGGAGAAAATGCTATATTAAGAGAGATGATGATAACTTAAGAAAATTTGATTCCGAATTAGATGAAGGAATATTTCTTAGTTACTCATCCAACAAAAAGGCCTACAGATGTTATAACCTGAGGTTGCACAAAATTGTGGAAAGTGCAAATGTAAAAGTGGATGATCTAAAATCAAGAAGAATCAAATCTCAAGATAATTTATTATTTGATGAAAAGAGAAGAAATGATGATGATGAAGAAGAAATTGAAGAAATACAAGAGGATGAATCACAAAGTGAAGAAGAAAAGGAAGAGGAAGAATCGCCAAGACAATATTGAAAAGAACCATCAAGGAGAGTACAAAGAAATCATCCTGAAAGTCAAATCTTAGGCAACAAAAGTGTTGGAGTTGAAACAAGAAGAAGGTTAACATATGAATTAGAACAAGCAATGCTTTCCCTAATAGAACCCAAAACATTTGCAGAGGCCAACAAAAATGAATATTGGATCAAACCCCTGAATGAAGAGTTTGATCAAATAGAGAAAAATTAGACATGGGAGCTTGTCCCAAGATTAAAAGACAAAAATGTGGTAGGGACCAAAGGGATTTTTAAAAATAAAGTTAATGAATATGGTCAAGTTATAAGGAATAAAGCAATATTGGTGTGCAAAGGATATGCTCGAGTAGAAGGGATTGACTTTGAGGAAACATTTGCCCCAATATCCAAATTAGAAGCTATCAGAATGTTCTTGGCATTTGCATGCTTTAGCAACTTTAAAATATATCAAATGGATGTCAAATCAGCATTCTTAAATGGAAATTTAGAAGAAGAAGTTTATATAAGACAACCTAAAGGATTTATGTTATTAGAGAATCAAGACTATGTTTGTAAATTAAATAAAGCATTGTATGGCCTCAAACCAGCTCCCAGAGCATGGTTTTAAAGACTTGATAATCATCTATAGCAACAAGGATACAAAAGAGGAGCTACTAACAACAATGTTTACACTAAGATTGAAAATTAGAATATGATTATTGTTGTAGTATATGTGGGTGATATCATCTTCGGAAGTAATTTAAAACCCCTAAGCAAGAAATTTTCTACAGAAATGCAAAAATAATTTGAAATGTCAATGATCTGTGAACTGACATTCTTATTGGGATTACAAGTATCACAATCAAACAAAGGCATATTCATATCTAAGACCAAATACATTGAAGAAATGTTGAGGAAATTTCAATTGGAAGATTGCAAACCTATGAGCACTCCTATGATTAGAGGATGAAAACTAAGCAAAGATGATGAATCACTAGGAGTAGACCAAACCATGTATAGATCAATGATTGGTAGCCTATTATATGCAACAATAACAAGACCAGATATCATGAAATTTATAGGTTTAGTGGCCAGATTTCAATATGCACCTAAAAAGCTCATATGAATGCAATTAAAAGGATTTTCAGATATCTCAAAGGCACCTTGGATTTGGGATTATGGTATCAAAAAACAGAAGAATTCGCATTAACTGCATATACCGATGTATATTGGGCAGGAAGTATTGATGACAAAAAGAGAATTAGTGGAGGAGCATTCTTCCTAGGAAAATGTCTTGTGTCATGGATAAGTAAAAAGCAACCCTCCATATCACTATCTACATTAGAAGTTGAATATATTGTTGTTGCGTCCTGTTGCACTCAAATAATTTGGATGAAACAAACTCTAGAAAACTTACAAGTAAAGTATGACCATACAATTCTTCCTAACTATGAAAATACCAATGCTATAAACCTTTTTAAAAATCTTATCATGCACTAAAAAACCAATCATATCCCAATTAAATTTCAGTTTTTAAGGGAACGTGTTTCTCTAAAAATTGTTAAAGTGGAATATGTGGATACTAAGAAACAAATTACAGATATATTCACAAAACCTCTTCCCAAAAGTACTTTTGAATACATTAGACATAAATTGGGGGTAATCTCCATATCTAATTAAATTGCACAAGCTTCATCAAAAAAGGACTAGATGGATAGGGGGAGTATAACCTCATGGAGAGCAAAGAAATGTCCCTTCTGCCATTTCTGTCAAAGGGGGTGAATATACAGTAAAACCTAGTTAAGATTGAACAAGGGTTTTTACTTTGTTGCCATCAATGCCAAAGGGGGGGAATGTTGGACCTGGTGTTATGGAGTTGGCATTAATGTCAAAGAGGGTCAATATGATCATCATTATAAATGGATAATCCAATATGGATCCATACAATTCACAAATATAATAGTTAATAAGATAGGGTTTATTAAAAGAGGCACTAGAAATGAGAAATGTCCCAACAAAAGTATTTTGTTCGTCTTTGAAGATATCAATGGAAGAACTTTACAATGGAACCTCAAAGAAAATATCACTATGTATTGTGCTCTAAATTCAAGGAGAAGGGATCAAAGTCTGGTGCTTCAATAAAATATAGTAGGTGTCAAGGGTCTGGTATAAAAATCTAAGCAGGGGAGATGCTTCACATCTCCTTCATTACTTAGTTCTCAAAGAATTTTGTTATAGAATATATTATGAAGAGTGACGCTTACAGTTCATTTTCATCCATTCTCAAAGTGAATGAAAATGAGGCCAAAGATCTTCTCTCGTGGCATATAAGACCCTATATGATAATTTCCTCCAAGAAGGTGGATAAACAGTGATATAGATAGAATGATGAATACATCAAATAAATACAGGGATCAAACGAGACATGATCCTAATCTACCTAATATTGTATTTCCTCTTTTTATTGTAAGGATCGATGCTCTGATCGTCGTTATAGGAGTGAGAAAAATAAAATAAATCACTAGGAATCTCATTGTGATCGTTAGATCACTGGACCAAAACTCTCATGAATCGTCAAATCCAAAAATCAATGTTGATCGTTGGATCTGAATGGAAGCACGATCGGATGGCTCAAATCGAATTTGTGTTTGAAATAACATGAACGTTAATGGGCGAACATGAAGTAACATTATGTTAAATTTAATTATCCACGTCTCAGCATTATGTCTTATCTCATTTTGGCTTGGGATTATTTCGAGTCCATCTGTTATCACACTAAATTGCCTTGGTTCTTTTAGTTTGTTTTAATCCTTTTTAAGCCTTAGATTTTAATTTTTCAATTCTCATCCCTTTAACGTTATGTTTGTTAGGTCCCCTTAGATAAATAAACTTTTGAGTCGTAGCTCATGTTTGATTCTCAATTTGATTTTTTGGACTTAAACCCTTGTTAGTTCATGACTTAAAGTTTTGGACCACTTCATGATCTGTCATTAGGATCGATCCCTCCCATCCCATGACTAGACTGATGAGACACACCATTCTCCTCACTCATGACCTCGTGAGCATGCCTTGATGTGCTTGCTTACCTATCCAATCATTTTTCAAACTGGAGCGTTGCTCACTCATTAGGTGGTTCTGTAGCGCCTTACCCATTCATCATGATTTCCACCATGAGTTATAATTACCACGACTGATTTCATATTCCTTGTTTTTAGTGCCAGGAGCCGATTAAAGATACCTCCAAGATCTTGCATTTACGAGCCCTGATAACGGTTTTTGATTTGAAAAATTCATGAATGTTGCGCTGCTCAAACTCGTAGTTCTAACCAGGCGACAACGGTGCGACCAAATTTGATGATGAGGTAGATTTGAGGGCCAAAATGCTCACAACTTCATCCTGATATTTCGTTGAACAATCCAACAGGTGTCTACTCCATAGGTATCCCGTGTTGCCTCCTCTACATATTATTTTTCACAAGAAAATTGCGCTTAGTTTTTGGTTTATCGAGCTTGCACAGTTGTAAGGGACTCATCTTTGCATGATAGCCTTGTCTCCTCTATTTTTCATATCTGTGAACTCCATTGCCTGTATCTAGGTCTGATTACTTATGTATTCCATATCCATTGAAGTTGCAAGCACCTAAATAGCCTATCCTCTTCATACGCATCGCGCTAGCCAGTGGCACTGCTTAAACCCCTCTGTGTCTCCCCTACTTCCTTCCATTTTGGAGTTAAGCGTTTTACTCAGTTACAAAGGGCCAATTACGGCTTACCCCCTCACTGTCTACACTCTTAAATACCAGACTAAATCTAAGGGTGTAATTCCCATAGTCAATCTTGGCTTACCAACACCAGTATGTTTTAAAAGTTCAACCTTGTACATTTGAAGCCCGATTTAAAGTCTTCTTGGTTATTACTATCCCATAACCCTTTAAAAGCTCTCATTGTAAGCCATGGAAACTCCTCAATCAAGGAAGACACACAAAGGTGGCAAGGTGGTTAGGACATAACCTATGGACATGCATCTTTTTTATACAAATCCCATGGCAAGGAAGTCTTTCAAAGAGTGGGATGCCTCTCTTTCTGCCAGAATATGCAAAGAGGCCATACAGAGGTAACAAGACAGTTTTCATCACACTTTGATGGCATGAGAACCAAAGTTGTGGATTTGGAATTTGAGGTGATTTAAGCCTCTATCTCAGCTGCAACAGGAATCCCCATTGCAAGTGAAAAGTGGCTCAAAGCCATGGATTTGAGTTCAGCCTATGCTAAAGATCTCTTTGAAACTGAACATCAAGCCAGTGATTTGTTTAAAGTAGTGCCAAGGGGTCAATTGATTGAACAAATTGACATAATTTTGAATATCATCTAGAGATATTTTACATGTGAAGGGAGATTTAACACATTGTACCAGTACTAGATAAGGATTTTGCTACATTTTATTGGTAAAGTTGAGATGAATATTCCCTATTACTTGTTAAGGAGCATAGGTAAGATGTTAGACAGGATTCAATCCAAATCTAAGAAAGTGGATTCTATCCTTTTCCACTCTTGATTGATCATAATGCTAGTCTTTGAGGAATTGGGTAAGAAAGAGATTTCATGGGAGAATTTTGTTGTTACTTCTCATTTCAAGTTGGATCTAACATCAACTCCTCAATCATAAAATGCAAGTCCTTTATCATCCACCAATGTTATTAAAGCAGGGACCAGTAGGAAGAGAAAGGGCAGAGCCCCTGTTCAGCTTTCAGAGGTCAGCAATCATGTCACGAGAGCTAAGGAGGAAGCTTGTCCTTCCCCACAAAGAGATTTTTCGTCACCTCCTCCACCAAGGTTAGAAGAGGTTCCTTCTTCTACCAAAGCTACATCCAATAAAGGGAAGAAGCTATGTTTCCCCTCTACTCCTCCAGTAGTCAAAATCAAGGGTAAAAGACCTTTTACAAGGTCATCAATTCCTAGGGAAGTTGTTGAGGAACAGTCCATACCAGAAATCCTTGTGTAAAAGAAGAAGAGTAAAGGCATTGGAAAGCCTATGGAAAGAAAAGAAGAAACCCATGTGCAGAGGAAGAGGGGTAAAATCAAATCCACCAAGAAACTTGATGAGGTAGACAAGGCACTTCCCATGCAGGTGGAAGAGGAGACTGAGAAAAAACCTATTGAGACTGTGCATGTCATTGCTCCTCCTGACATTCATACCTTCAAAATACTTATCAAGAAACTTAGGGATGCAAGTAAAGACGTGGCTCAGTTGAAAACAGAGGCCATGTCTGGCAAGGTGAAAATGAAGGAGCTCATGGATGGCTACAGCCATACCCTTGACTTGGCAAGGTTTGAAGCATGAAAGGCCCAACCCCTTCACAGGTAGCTCTAGAACCTTTATAGGCAGAATAGAGGTTTTCAATCTCAAAACAGGAAACTCAAGGCAGAGTTGCAACATTTCCAAGATGAAGTAGCTCAAAGAAACTTGCAGGTATTGGTTGAAGCTTCCATTGAGAAAGAGACATCAGTAGTCAAGGAGATCACAGCCCCACTGAAAAAGCCATTCATTGCTAATAAGAAGAAGCCTGATGTGCCAAATGAAGATTCTCCTTCTACCAAAAAGAGTGTGAGGTTAAGTGTCAAGGTAACAAAATAGTTGATGAAAGGTGAGAACCATTTTTTAGGATGTTTCCTTTTTGAGAGGGTAAATTGTCTTTCAAATATTACCTCTGCCATCTATACAGGCTTCTAAGAATTTAACTATCAAAGTTTTGGGCTTTTGTGAAGTGCTAACTCTCTCAATGGTAAAATGCACTACCTACAGTACTGGCAAGTCACCTAAGTATAATGGGTTTGACATTATGCAAGGCCATTATTTGCTCTGCACATGTTCAATATTGGAGGCGCTACGTTTTTTGACAGTGCTACCTAAACCTGCACACAGGTGCAGCACAATGGCACTACGTAAAGGCGCTACCTAATATTTCACAGAGAACAGAACCTGCACACAAGCATAGCACAGTGGCACTATGTAAAGGTGTTACCTAATATTTCATAGAGAACGGAAGTTTGAACACATACATAGCACAGTGGCACTACTTAAATGCGCTACCTTTTCTACTTGCCCAATTGTGAAGTACGCTACTCAGACTACTACATAAAGAAGCTACCAAGAGACACAATGGATTCAGGAGGGCTAAGCTAACAACTTTTGGATAGTTGATGATGGAAAAGATTGTAGAAACAACAGCTAGAATCATGAGGACAACCACATGCTTTTGAAAGACACATGGCAAACAAGAAGCTGCGCAGCAAGAAGGAATCAAGTCATCTTGAAGATTGGTTGGATTAGTCACCAACATTTTCCTATTTTATAGCATAGGTTGTTAACTAAGTTGTTAGATCAAATAAATTTTTAGAGATTTTCAAGGGAAGGAGGCCAGCTCGTACTTCCAACTGTTGCCTCCCTTTTGTTATAAATAGATAGATCAAATGCTTTAGTTGGTTCGGATGGTTGAGCAAGGATCCCTTAGACTGTAATAGTTTGATGAAGTGACTGTGATCTAGCTATGTACTGGACTTAAGACATTTTGGCTAATTGAAATCATCTTCTCTTTCAGCTTATTTGCTTATGATGCTAAATGTTCATGCTTTGAATGATTCACATGAATGATTGTGGTTAAGTTATGGTGGATGTTTGATCATTATATTATCATGATGTTTATTTAGCTTCCTTAGTTTCTGAGTTCAAGAAGATCTTGTGTTAAGAAACTTTATTCCTTAAGATTTTGTAGACCTGATGTTTGCAGTAACCCCTACATTCCTCTTATTCAAGTCTTCCCTCTATTCATACTTACTCCCAAATTATTGATTGAAGTTAGCCAAGACCTTGATTGCTGGTGCATGCTAGCCCTGTTTTCTGAGTTGGAACATTATCATTTTGAGTCTCTTTCCATTTGACCTTTTAAAAACACTCTTACATTCATATATAACTTGATGGGTACTGGGCTTGCCTTCCATGCAATTTGAAGGTGATTCCTAGTTTTAACTTTCTTGGCGCCATTGTCAGGGAACGATTTGATGACTTTTCTCTGAGATTAAACGACACAGTATACTAGTCCTAAAGGTGCATTAGAACTCAGTATCTTGAATATTGCAGCTTGCACCTGGAGACTCCATTGTTTCATCTCTTGCACCTAAAGGCAAACATACGAGATCAAATACACAACTACCTTTGGTTCCAACTGAGGTTGACCTAGAGAAAATACTCAAGAAAGGAAAAGATTCTCTGAAAATATTTTCTGTTGCTACAAGTGCTTCTGGTCAGTTGCCTGATTCCACTCTTGGTACTCCAGTTGTTTTATCAAGTAAGTTATCTTTACCTTCTACTGAAGTATCTAAGAAGCTTGAATTTGAAGAGTTTATTGTTGAATACTCTTCCTTTGAAACTAAATTGAAAGAAGAAAACATTGACATTTTCTCTTCCCCTGACATTGAAAAGTGTTTTAGTCTTGATGGTTTTGAAGATTTCCCTACTTTAGGCTTTGTTACACCTCTTTCTGTTAAAACGTTTGCTGCCAAAGAAATGAAAACCTCATCCCCTTTTCAGACCCTACCATCTTCTTCCAAGACTCATCCCTCTGCTGTGAAAACTGAAAGCACTCCTTCATACTTTCATTCTTCTCCTAATTTGCACATAGTCAAGTCTCCTTCTCCTCCTTGTTCACCTAGAGTTGAAAATCAAATGGTAGTTGTTAACCCCCCTGCAAATAGTATGGATTCCATAGTGGCTGCAAGGTATGTTATTCTAGTCTTACCTCAGCCAGTGAATGCTCTCCCTCGTGGAGACTACTTGAAATACATGCCCAAATTCACAGGAGAAGAAGATATAACAGCTGAGGAACATCTTGTTGCTTTCTAAAGCTATGCAGATAATCAAAATATTGAAAATGAGGATGTGTGGATGAGGGTTTTCATCCAAAGCCTTTTTGGTGAGGCTAGGAAGTGGTTTAGGGGTCTAGCCCTTGGATCCATTACTGGTATTGAAGCATTGGATGAAGCCTTCTTGAGGCATTGGGGGGACAAAAAGTATTTTTTGTACTACATCACCAAATTCATGTCCCTAAAAAGGAAAGAAGGAGAGTCTATCTCTGACTTTTCTAAAAGATTTAACAAAATGTACAATAAGATCCCTGATGAGATAAAACCCAATGAAACTTTTGCAGAAATCACTTATGTCAGTGCATTTGACCCCGAATTCTGCCTCCTATTGAGAGAAAGAAGATCACCTTCCTTAGTTCATATGCAAGATGTTGCCTTGGAGGTAGAATCCAATATAGTGGCATCAAATAAGATCAGGGGGGAATTTGATAGGGATAGGAGGAAAAACATAGTTGAAGCGTCAACTTCTGATTCTTCTGTTGTCCATTCTCAAGTAGATGAGCTAACCAAATTAGTAAAATCTCTTTCCACTAAGATTGAGAAGTTAAAATTAGAAGGGAAACAAACATAAAGAAATGCTCAAAACACTGATAACAGAGGTAACTACAGGAGACCAAATAATGCTCCCCGATTATTTCCTAGAGATCCTAGAAATAGAGAAAGAGATGATCAGAGGGTACAAGCTCCTTTCCAAAAAAAATTGGTTGTTGATGAAGAAGAAGAGGAGATAGAGGTTGATATTGAGATTCACTGCTTAGGTGACACATCCCCATCCCCACACTTGACTCAATCCTCTTATGAGAAATCCTTGATGGATATTCAAATTAATGAGTTAAGTAAGGGAGAGAAAGCAAAAGAAAATACTAATAGATATAATCTGAGATCTAAAAGGAATGAAGAAAAAACGGATGCCCCTAATCAACCTTCCCAAAAAGAAGATTCTGCCAAGGTTGTGCCAGTGAGTAGCAAGGAAAAATACTCTCAGAAATCCTTTTTATGAAACCAAAGAAATATTGAAGCCTTCTTCTTCCTTCAGTTTTGAGAATGAGATCCAGAAAATAAAGATCCTTGTACCTTTTTTGGAATTGATAAAAAATGAAGAATTTAAAAAATATCTATCCAAAATGCTACAGCCTGAATCATCTCCAAATGCCACTGATTCAATAAATCTGCAAGATGAAAAACTAGCAGTGATTTTAGGTCCTTTGATAGAACACAGAGACGATTCATCCCCACCTTTCTATACCTCGTTGAATATACATGATAAGGTGTTGCACAATTTTTTCATGGATTCAGGGGCATCCCACAATCTTATGCCAAAATCTGTTACGGATGAACTTGGGTTAGAAATCACAAAGACTTACCATGACTTATATTCTTTTGACTCCAGAAAAGTGAAGTGTCTTTGAGTCATTAAGGATATGGTGGTGACTTTATTTCAGTTGCCCATGAAAAGTATACTTATGGATATTGTAGTTGTTGATGTTCCCCCCAAGTTTGACATGCTCTTGTCAAGATCCTGGATAAAAAGACTTGGTGTAACCTTGCAGATGGATCTCTCTTGTGCTACTATTCTCGTTTTTGGGGGAGATCATAGAAGACTTTACAGGGAAGCTCAATTGGCTTACATCATTATTGATGAAGCAAACCCCACAAATCACCCTGTTTTTTATTTTGATACAGATCTGGGATCTGGAATTTTGCAGCTCATTGACACTCCCGAAGCCCCTTTAGAAATTAGAAAATAGTCTATTACCTTTTCTGAGGAGACTCTTCTAACCACTTATGTCTGGAAGATTTTCTTTGATGGAGCCTCTTCCAAGGAAGGTGTTGGTGTTGGGGTGGTCTTTGTCTCGCCAACTCAAGAAACTATATCTTTGTTTGAGACTACTAATAATGTGGAAGAGTATGAGGCTCTTGTCTTGGGGTTGAGGGTTGTTAAAGACATGGGGATAGAATAACTATCAGTATTTGGGATGTTGAATTAATATTCCATCAGATTAAAAATCTTTATCAAAAGAATCACCCTAGGCTTAGATCTTACAGAAATGAAGGATGGGACTTGGTGGACAGTTTTTTCTCTGCTTTTAACATGTCATTTATTCCTAGAGAATAGAATACCATGGATGATTCTTTGGTTGTATCAACAAGCAACTTCAGAATTCCTATACCACCCAAGATCAAGTATGATGTAGAAGTCAAATATAGACCTTCTATACCGGACAATGTAAAATATTGGAAGGTGTTCGAAGATGATTTAGAGCTTAAAAATTTCCTCGAGACGGTTGATGAGTTTTCTGCATTACACATTGATCAGGATCATGATTCATAAATTACTCCTCATGACGATGTTTTCCTTAATAAAATCGCTAATCATCATATTGTGCAGCTGCCTAGAAATCATATTCCAAAGGGACTGGTTCCTTTGGAAAGATTATTTGATGGGAATGATGTGGCAATGAAAGGGAAGGTATCCACCGATGATGTTGATATAACAGAGTGCAATGTGGGAACTGAAAAGAATCTGAAATATGTCAAATTGTCAAGCAGCTTTCAGAAGAGCAGAGGGTAGAATATACTAAGTTGTTGAAGGAATTTTCTGATGTATTCGCTTGGACTTATGAAGATCTTAGAACTTATGACACAAGCGTTATAGAGCATAAGATTCCATTAAAAGAAAAAACCAAACCCTTCAGTCAAAAGTTGAGGCAAATCAATCTTATGTTATTGTCTGTCATGGAGAAAGAAGTTAAAAAGATTTTAGATGCAAAAATTATCATTCCTTTGAGGTATTCTAAATGGGTGGCGAATTTGGTCCCAGTAAGAAAAAAGAAGGGAGAAATCAGACTTTGTGTTGATTTCTTAAATCTTAACAAAAGCTCAAAAAGGATAATTACCCTTTGCCCTAGATGGAGCACATACTACAGAAGGCGACAGGAGCATCCAGGATGTCCATGGTTGATGGTTTTTTTGGGTACAATCAAGTCTCTGTTTTGCCAAAAGATAGAGAGAAGACGGCTTTTACCATTCCTTGGGGTACATTTATGTACGCCAAGATGCCCTTTGGTTTGATGAACGCAGGGGAAACTTTTCAGCGAGCTATGGACATAGAATTTATTGGAGAGAAGGATAAGTTTGTTGTTATCTATTTAGATGACATAACAATGTACTCTCAGTATGATAAAGAACAACGTGATCACTTAAGAAAGGTTTTCTTGAAATGCAGAAAATTTGGCCTCTCTTTGAATCCGAAAAAACCATTGTTTGCCATGAAAGAAGGAAAATTATTGGGGCATATTGTGTCAGCTGAAGGGGTAAGGATTGATTCTAGCAGGGTTGAAGCTATACAAACATTGTCACTTCCTAGATCCAAAAAAGAGGTTCAATCTTTTCTGGGAAAAATCAATTTTTTGAGAAGATTTGTGTCATATTTTGTTGAATTGGTTAAGTATATCACAGCCATGTTGAGGAAGGATAGTGAAATCAAATGGAATGTTGAGTCTCATGATTCTTTTGATCAAATAAAGAAATCCTTGACCGAAGCTCTGATTCTTGTCAGCCTAGACTACTCCAAGGACTTTCTTATTTTTTCTTTTGTCTCTTTTGATACGGTAGCAGCAGTCCTATTGCAGAAGAAGGTTGAAGGCTTAGAGCAACCCATTTCCTTTTTCAGCAGGGCATTGAGAGATGTTGAATTAAAATATGACATCATGGACAAGCAAGCCTATGCATTGGTTAAATCTCTTAAGTCCTTCAGATTTTATGTCCTGCATTCAAGAGTTATTGCTTATGTCTCATCAACTGTTGTAAAAGAAATTCTTATTCAGCCTGATATAGATGGAAAAAGGAGCAAGTGGATTGCTAAACAACTTGAATTTGATTTGGAAATTAAGCCTACCAAATTGGTCAAAGGTCAGGGTTTATCCAAGCTCTTGGCTGAATCAAATTGCTTAGCATTGGGGGTGAATTTCATCCACTCATGTTCAGAAAATCAGCAGGCTGAAATAACTGATAGAAGTTCTCAAATCATCTATGCTCTAGCAAATTGCAGCTGGTACAAGGACATTATATTTTTTCTGCAAAATTTACAGCCTCCAAGTGGTATGTAAAAGAACAAGGTGAGAGCCTTAAAACTCAAATCAATAAAATATTTCCTTGTTGATCAAGTTTTGTATTGGAAGGATCCACTAAGAGTGCTTTTGAGATGCCTAGACCCCAAAAGATTATGTTTGATTTCCACGAAAATCTATGTGGGGGGAATCATTATTGGAGAAACACGGCATACAAGATCCTCAGGGCTAGGTACTTCTAGCCCAGTTTGTTCACTGATGTTTGTGCTAAAATTAGAGCATGTTCTAAGTGTGAGAAGTTCTCCAGAAAGCAGCAGCTTAAGTCTTTGCCATTAAAGCTTGTGGCACCTTTAGGACCTTTCCAGCAGTGGGGCCTGGATTTTATCGGGGAAATTCATCCCGCTTCCAGTGGTCAACATAGATGGATCTTGACTGCTACAGATTACTTTACTAAATGGATTGAAGCTATTCCTACAAGGAATGCTTCCCACAAAGTGATCATTGGTTTCCTTGAAGACATTATGGCAAGGTTTGGGTGTCATGACAGAATCATCACTGGTAATGTTGCATCTTTCAAGGCTGAACCATTGATTCAGTTCTGTGAACAGTTTGGGATCACTTTGATTCATTCTACCCCTTACTATCCTCGGGGAAACGGGCTTGCAGAATCCTCAGACAAAATCATTATAAAGATCATTAAAAAGTTGTTAGAGGATAACAAAAAGGCATGGGACTCAAAACTCAAATTTTCTCTATGGGCTGACAGAGTGACGGTAAAAAGGTCCCTGGGACTTTCCCCTTTCCAGCTAGTGTATGGAGTTGAAGCCATTTTTCCTTCTCATCTTGCCTTATCTGTGGCAAAATTATTCCAAGATTACCAAGGGGAGACTAATCATATGATCAGAAGGATTCAGTGGGTGGTTGAAGTGCAGCAGACTCGGAAGCATCTTGTAGACAAATCATATGACCATCAACTGAAGATCAAGCAGGCTTTTGACAAAAAAGTGAACAAAGAGGATTTTCAATTAGGCAATCTGGTGCTCAAGTGAGATGCACCGAGGCAAGATAAAGGCAAGCACGGTAAATTTGAATCTTTATGGATCATTCCTTTCAAAATCTCTAAGGTATTCTCTAATAACACTTTCAAGTTGCAGAATATGGAGAATGAAGAGGTTTTCGGTGGCCCTGTCAATGGGCATTTCCTGAAAAAGTACTTTGCTTGAGCCTTGAGTGGCTCTTCATGTCATTGTAAATATCATTTTCTTTTTATCTTTGTTTCAATAACTGAACCCGTAGCCCTAGGATAAGACACTAAATCTACTCATTATTGGCAGCCCGCAGGAGGCATGCCATCCCCTGTGGAGCCAATGTTATCACACTAAATTGCCTTAGGTCTTTTAGTTTGTTTTAATCCTTTTTAAGCCTTAGATTTTAATTTTTTAATTTTCATCCCTTTAAAGTTATGTTTGTTAGGTCCTCTTAGATAAATAAACTTTTGTATCATAGATCATGTTCGATCCTCAAATTGATTTTTTGGACTTAAACCCTTGTTAGTTCATGACTTAAAGTTTTGGACCCCTTCATGATGTGTCATTAGGATCGATCCCTCCCCTCCCATGACAAGACTGATGAGAGACACCATTCTCTTCACTCATGACCTCGTGAACATGCCTTGTTGTCCTTGCTTACCTGTCCAATCATTTTTCAAACCGGAGCTCTACTCACTCATCAGGTGGTTCTGTAGCACCTTACCCATTCATCATGATTTCCACCATGAGTTATAATTACCATGAATGATGTCATGTTCCTTGTTTTTAGTGCCAGGAGTTGGTTAAAGATACCTCCAAGATCTTGCATTTACGATCCCTGATAACAATTTTTTATTTGAAAAATTCATGAATGTTGCGTTGCTCAAAATCACAATTCTGACTAGGCAACAACAATGCGACCAAATTTGATGTTGAGGTAGATTCGAGGGCCGAAATGTTTGCAACTTCATCCTGAGATTTCGCTGAACATTCCAACAGGTGTCTACTCCACAGGTATCTCGTGTTGCTTCTTTTGCATATTAGTTTTCACAAGAAAATTGTGCTAAGGTTTTGGTTTATTGAGCTTGCACAGTTGTAAGGGACTCGTCTTTACATGATAGCCTTGTCTCCTCTCTTTTTTAGACCTGTGAACTCCATTGCCTGTATCTAGGTCTAATTACTTTTGTCTTTCATATCCATTGAAGTTGCAAGCACCTAAATAGCTTATCCTCTGCATATGCATCACGCTACCCAGTGGCGTTGCTTAAACCCCCTTTGTGTCTCCCCTGCTTCCTTCCATTTTGGAGTTAAGCGTTTTATGCAGTTGCAAAGGGCCAATTATGGATTACCCCCTCACTGTCTACACTCTCAAATACCAGTCCAAATCTAAGGGTGTAATTCCCACAGTCAAGCTTGGCTTACTAGCACCAGTTTGTTTTAAAAGGTCAGCCTTGTACATTTGAAGCCCGATTTAAAGTCTTCTTGGTTATTACTATCCCATAAGCCTTTAAAAGCTCGCATTATAAGCCATGGAAACTCCTCAATCGAGGAAGACACACAAAGGTGGCAAGGTGGTTAGGACAGAACCTGTGGACATGCATCTTTTTTATATAGAGCCTATGCAAAGGGAGATATTTCAAAGAGTGGGATGCCTCTATTTTTGCCAGAATATGCAGAGAGGCCATCCAGAGGTAACAAGACAGTTTGAATCACACTTTGATGGTAGGAGAACCAAGGTTGGGGATTTGGAATTTGAGGTGACTGAAGCCTCTATCTCAGCTGCAACAGGAATCCCCATTACAGGTGAAAAGTGGTTCAAAGTCATGGCTTTGAGTTCAGCCTATGCTAAAGATATCTTTAAACCTGAACATCAAGACAATGATTTGTCTAAAGGAGTGCAAAGGGGTCAATTGATTGAACAGTTTGACAGAATTTTGAAGATCATCCAGAGATATTTTACATGTGAAGGGAGATTTAACACATTGTACCAGTACCACATAAGGCTTTTGCTACATTTTACTGGTAAAGTTGAGATGAATATTCCCTATTACTTGTTAAGGAGCATAGGTAAGATGTCAGACGGGATTCAATCCAAATCTAAGGATGTGGATTCTATCCTTTTCCACTCTAGATTGATCGGAATGCTAGTCTCTGAGGAAGGGTAAGAAAGAGATTTCATGGGAGCATTTTGTTGTTACTTCTCATTTCAAGTTGGATCTAACATTAACTCCTCAATCACATAATGCAATTCCTTTATCACCCACCAGTGTTATTAAAGCATGGACCATTAGGAAGTGAAAGGGCAGAGCCCCTGTTCAGGTTTCAGAGGTCAACAAGCAGGTCACAGGAGCTAAGGAGGAAGCTTGTCCTTCCCCACAAAGAGATTTTTCACCACCTCCTCCACCAGGGTTAGAAGAGGTTCCTTCTTCTACCAAAGCTACATCCAAGAAAGGGAAGAAGCTTTTATTCCCCTCTTCTCCTCCAGCAGTCAAAATCAAGGGTAAAAGACCTTTTACAAGGTCATAAATTCCTAAAGAAGTTGTTGAGGAACAGTCCATACCAGAAATACTTGTGCAAAAGAAGAAAAGTAAAGGAATTGGAAAGCATGTGGAAAGAAAAGAAGAAACCCCTGTGCAGAGAAAGAGGGGTAAAAGTGAAGCCACCAAGAAACCTGATGAGGTAGACAAGGCACTTCTCATGCATGTGGAAGAGGAGACTGAGAAAAAAAACTATTGAGACTGTGCATGTCACTGCTCCTCCTGATAGTCGGACCTTTGTTGGGCAATTTAATTGTCTAATTGAATAGAAAATCAAAGTGTTCAATATAAATTGTCAAACCAGGGAAGTCTATTATTTCAAGATAATTGTTCACAGTCTATGCTAGATTATGAAATCATCTCTAATCTAATTGTAGTAGGGAAGTTATAAAAAAAAAAAAAAACATTATCACTAACACAGTTGTGCTGATACAGCTGGAGTTCTACAGATTTGAAATCATAATTGCAATCTATACTGATGAATGTATAAGAACCCTGGATTGACTACTCTAATCTAACTTTCTAATTTACTTTTACAGGAAGAAGTTCTATACTATTTGCAGAAAGGAAATATACTTATTGCAAGAAGGTACTTCACACTTTTATTTCTTGGAAACAAGATTTTAACCTAATGCAGAAAAAGGGAAAGCAGTTCTCCAGCAATACTCAGCAATCGACTTCTAATTGTCATGAGACAAGTTTATGCGCATTTAACAAGAAGGAACTAAATTGTAACAACAGTTGTATTCTAGAAATGTCTAATAGTTAAATCATTTGCATTTAAAACAACTAATCTAGAATTCAAAACGGAGGGGAATCGGTGAGGAAGGTGGGCCCTTTCCTTCTCACTGAATCCGCTCAAAGAAATAGGTTATAGTCTGCTAAAGGAATTCAATCCAATCTTTCATTCAATTGCCAAAAATGTATGTGTACAATAAGCGTTACTTTTCTTTCTCTAGTAAAAACTCCCTCCCCTTCATTACCAAGGCTTTGCTATTTAAATTCAGAGTCATTCAGTGGAACATAATCAGAGCAGTCTTGAGAATCCCTGATTCTCAAGCTCTTCATTTGATATCATTAATACAAAATCTAGAACTCTCCTTGATCAACATCGTGAGCCAGCATATATAATCAGCAGGTGTTGCAACAGTCGTATAACAACAAGACTGGTGGCATCTGCTATAATAGCTTTCAGGATTGACGGGCTTATGTTGCAGTAGTCGTGTAACAGCTTCCAGGATTGGTGGCATCCATTGAAGTGGTCATGTAACAGCTTCCAAGATTGGTGCATAGCTATAACAGCAGCGAGTTTCTCGAAGTGGTTGTTCTAAGCATTTTGATCATTAGATAAATCATTTCATGGGTAAAATATGTGAACGTTACCAATCAAACATGCTAAGCAAATGAAAATATAAAAGCGAGATGAATAGTTCATACCTTGGGAAAAAGGGTCTTAGTACTCATTATAATAGTCATTTAGCTTAGGAATGAGAAGGTTGAATGGGAAAAAGATGTAGTGAAAAAGGGACATTTCTGGGTCCTAACATGCCCCCCAATTGAAGACATTGCATGTCCTCATGCAAAACACATTCAAACCTTACTTTGTAGTTGAAGTAGATAACTGTCTCCTCCAGTTCAAAACTGCTAAGAGAAATTTCTAAATGTTGGAATTGAAAAATGTTGTGTCAACGATCTGTCTGAGTTTCTTTATCTTTGAGAGTAGAATCAGTTTGAGTTGCTCAAGTAACAACTCGTGAAGGAAACAGAGGTTCTTGTTTGCAAGCTTCTGGTATACCAGTAGTTGTTTTATGACGTTGAGATCTTCTCTGTTTTACTGATTTTTATGTAGTAGTAAGTTCATGTTCAGTCTTGATTGAGACAATTGTTGGTCCTTTAGCTACTGGAACTTTGACTACCTCATATCCTGCCTCAAAGTAAATGTTTCCGCCCTCAAAGCACATGAGTTATTTGTTTCTTCCCATAACATCTTTTGTCAGTGCTAGGATGTCCAAGGTTATCCCTTCTGGATTCTTTTGTCGAGCAGCCTCCACCTCTTGTTTCAGGGTATTTAACTCTACTTTGAGGTTATCATTCTCTGTTATTAGTGCAGTGATTCTGGAATTTTTTGTATTCTTGATCTTTCTCTCTATTTGGGAAAACAATTGGGCAAGTGGCACATCCTCATCATGCTGTGTAGTTGGTTCATTTGTAACAGTTGGGTCTGTCAAGACTAGTTCTTGTGGAACAATCTCGACATGGACAGTTGGTTCTGGTATTACTAGCTTTGGTGGGACAATCCTCTGTGGAGTAGTTGGTTCTAGTGTAACAGTATCGACTGGACAGTTGGTTCTTGTGTAGCAGCGGTATATGTCATGACTGGGTCCTGTGGAACAGTCGCCACTTGGACAGTTGGTTCATGTGGAACCGTCCCTGCATCAACCATAGAGGATAGTGGACGAAGAATAGGAATAGCATGTTCCACATCTTGCCATCCAATTGCAGCTTCGGTGGACCTGGTGGACCTGGTTCTTCTCCTGGGTAAAATAGAAATGAAAGCAAGGGTTTTCTTCTTCGTTGTTGGAGGAGGAACGGGGCGTTCTTCCTCAACCACACAAGGAGGATATTATGGTATCTTGGGATCTGTGATGATTTGGACATTGTCAATGGATGTGTGATGCGCAGAATCATCAGGCGGAGCCGATAATTCTGCTGCGACTTGAGTACATTCATTCTGAAAGGAGAGAATAGTTTCCTGAAGTATTGTGCATAAAGTAAAACCTAGTATTCGTGCCTCTGTAGAATTCTCTGTCACAGCAGCCAAAGGGCTCTGCTTTGCTATTGATCCAATTTGGTCAAGGGATCTCCGAGGTTTTCCCTTGATTGGACGTTTTCTTTTCTGAGAAAATGCACTGGTAATGATAGTAGGTGCTTGATCGGATGTTGCAGCAATAGGAGGGTTTTGTGTGAATGTCGGTGCAACAGCAGAGGAGGTAAGCAGACTTGATATTACAGTGGACCGTGCGGACCTTGCTCGCTATTTAGGTAATGCAGAGATAGGAACATGGGTGTTCTTTTCATAGACAGGGGGTAGGTTGTCAATGATAGTTGTCGCAATGGACCGTGCTGACCTTGTTCTCTTTCTCGATGATCCAGAGATAGGAACAAGGGTTTTCTTTTTAGAGACAGGGGGTAGGTTTTCAATGATAGGTGTTGCAGCCAAGTGCTTTGATGCATGTCTTGGTCGAGTGGTTGGTTGTTCATCTGTTTGTTCAACCACAGCTTCAGGTTGTTCCAATGCAATTTCATCGAGGCTTATTTGGTTGGTGCCAGGATGTCTTCGGGTTATGCGGTTACTTTTCTAAGTCATCTTACGGGAAGCAACGGTAGGGGTTTGGACTGTTGTTGCAGCCAAGTTCAGAGGCTCAGGAAGAGGTCCATGGGCTGTGTTTTCAAGGACTGGTGCAATCATATATGTATGTACAGAATGTGGTTGGTCTGCTATAGCAGGTAATGGGTTATTGGAAATGCCCATACCTCTACGAATTAATAGGCCGATGAGTCTGTGATTAGAAATGCAGTTCTTGGGGTTCTTGGATTTTTTTACAAAATGAGCCATGTTATGCAATGAATGGAGGAGAAAATAAGGAATGTTTATGAATTTTTGATGTCGTAGATGTGATAATAAGATGAAATCAGAAAAATAAACAACTTAGTATTAGCCTTCGAAGGTAATGTACCTTTTAAGAAATTATGTGACTTTCCTCCATGGCTCTGGTAAGAATTGACATATGCACCTCTGCCTTTGGTTTGAACTTGCTCAGTGTTGACGAGGAAACCCTTCTGTGCATCCGGAAGATGTGCTTTTTTGTTAAACCATCGGTCTCCTGTTCTTGGCAACCCTATTACAGCAGCAATGCTTTCTTCTTACACTGGAATCCTTACCCCTTTCACCATTGAATACCCTTCGGTAATATTTTGACTAAAATCCAATACCTCGTCCTCATTAAACCCCTTCAACTTTTTAAAATACGATATCCAGCTGGCCTAGAGAAATATTTGGTAGGCCTCTGGGTGTAGCATCAAACTGTTCAGAGTTGTGGGTTCATATCTCACAGTTGATCCTCCCATGATGTTGCTTAAGAGTCTAACAGGCACGTAGGAGGAGAAACTATCACCTAAATAAGAGACACAACAAGCTCGAACGTGGTTTGCAGAAAGAATACAATGTCTCAGTAAAAAGAAGTGTGGTCGGAAAGGTGGTGGAGGTGTGTATAAAATTCCGTATGGATG
>SNQJ01S0129923.1:0-16646 GCA_010110895.2 Picea sitchensis
CCTTCTAAGAAGTCCTCTTACATTTATTATATCTAACTACCATAGTGGGCCTTATTTAATAATATAGTGGACCTAGTCCACCTTACATTGAATGACCTCCACTATTATCACTATGGGCCCTCTGGGCTCCCCTACTACCTCTCTAGCTACCTTACATTTATGAACAACGATGAACAAGGTGGGCCAGTAGTACCCAGCCCTGAGAATTTTGTGGGCTGTGGTCTTCCAGGAATGGTGCCCCCCACATAGGCCGCCGTGAAATTCGACCATGATCCTATCGGCCTCTTGCGGATCTATGCATTTTAAAAGCACTCCCAGGGGGTCTTTCTAGTATAAAATTTGATCGATAAGGCAGTACCTGACTGCCTTGAGCTTCAGATCTCTTGCTTTGTTTCTTTGCAGGCCGTCCAGAGGCCGCAATTCTTGTAGAAAATATATGACATCCTTATACCAAGGACATCGAGCCAACAAGGGCTCTCTTTGAGGGTCTATTTCAGACAGCTGACCCCACTGAATTCCTGAGCATTTGTTCATGAAGCTTACCCCCAAAGCTTGGCAATTGGCTTCAGCCAACAACTTGGCTAAGCCTTGACCTTTGATCAATTTGGTAGGCCTTATTTCGAGGTCAAATTCCAGGATCTTGGCTATCCATTTACTCCTCTTCCCATCAATGTCGGGCTGTACAAGGATGTCCTTCACAGAGGCTGAAGGAACGTATGCGATCACCTTTGAGTGCAGGACATAGACTATGAAATATTTGAGAGCTTTCACTAAGGCATAGGCTTTTTTCTCCATGATTTCATACCTGACCTCTGCATCTCTTAACGCCTTGCTGAAGAAGGAAATGGGCTGCTCTCACCCCTCCTCATTTCTTTGCAACAAGACCGCCGCTACTGTATAAAAAGAAGAGAAAGAGAAGATTAGGAAATCTTTGGAATAATCATGACTGATCAACACAGGTGCCTCATTCAATGCCTTTTTTATTTGGACAAAATATTCCTTGGGTTCAGCGGTCCATTTCACTTCGTTTTCCTTCTTGAGCATGGCTGTGATGTGTTTCACCAGCTCAGCAAAATTCGAAACGAATCTCCTCAGAAAATTAATCTTCCCCAAAAAGGCCTGAACTTCCTTTTTAGATCTAGGAAGTGACAGGGTCCGAATTGCCTCCACTCTACTAGGATCAATCCTCACTCCTTCCGCTGATACTATATGGACTAACAACTTCCCCTCCTCCATAGAAAATAAAGATTTATTGGGATTTAGGGAAAGGCCGAACTTTCGACACTTTGAAAAAACCTTTCTCAGGGGACAGCAATGCTCTTTGTCAGACCTGGAGAAAACTGTTATGTCATCCAAATAGATCACCACAAACCTATCTTTCTCCCCGATGAAGGCTATGTCAATGGATCGCTGAAATGTCGCTCCTGCATTCATCAGTCCAAATGGCATTTTGGCATACATGAATGTGCCCCAAGGGTTGGTGAAGGCTGCCTTTTCCCTGTCTTCAGGCATGACCGATATATGATTATAGCCAGAAAAACCGTTGATCATGGAAATCCTAGATGCACCGGTTACCCTCTGCAATATGTGCTCCATGTTGGGCAGGGGATAATTGTCTTTCTTTGAGCTCCTGTTTAGGTTTCTAAAATCAACACAAAGCCTGATTTCTCCTCTTTTCTTCCTTATCGGAACCAAATTGGCCACCCAATCGGAATATCTCAAGGGGACGATGATCTAGGCCTCTAACAACTTCTTCACTTCTTTCTCCATGACAGGCAGCAATATGGGATTTATCTGTCTTAGCTTCTACCTGAATGGATTGGCCCCTTCCTTTAGTGGGATCTTGTGTTCAATGACAGATGTATCATATGTTTTTAGATCTTCGTAGGTCCATGCAAACATATCAGCAAATTCTTTCAACAACTCAGTATATTCGACCCTCTGTTCTGTGGTCAAACTCCTTGACAACTTGACAAATTTAGGCTCCTCCTGTGTGCCAATGTTGCACTCGGCTGTATCATCATCTTCATCTGAAACCTTACCCTTTACTTCCACATCATTCCCATTGAACAATATTTCTAAAGGAATAAGTCCCCTCGGAATGTGATTGCTAGGTAGCTGAATAATCTGGTGGTTAGAAATTTTATTTAAAAACACCTCAGGGTGAGAGTCACCTTCTGTGTCAGGATCCTGATCAATGTGCAACGCAGAAAATTCATCAACAGATTGAAGAAATATTTCAATTTCCAGATCATCTTCGAATACCTTCCAATGCTTGACATTGTCCGGTACAGAGGGACTATATTTTATTTCAACATCAGAGTTGACCATAGGCGGTAGAGGAACCTTGAGAAAACTGGCTGAGACAGCTAAAGAATCCGCCACAGCATTATCCTCCCTTGGAATAAAAGAGATATTGAAGGCTGAGAAGAAATTGTCAATTAGGTCCCATGCTTCATTCCTGTAATTTCTGAGTCGAGGGTGCTTAGCCTGATAAGCGCTTCTGATTTGTTGGACCACCAACTTTGCATCTCTGAACACTGCTACCTCCTGAATTCCCATTTCCCTTGCAGCTCTCAATCCTAGAACAAGGGATTCGTACTCTGCCACATTGTTAGTGGTTTCGAATTCCATCTTATATGACAGGGACATGGTTTCTTGAGAAGGGGACACAAAAAACACCCCAGCACCAGCGCCTTCCCTGGAACAGGCTCCATCAAAAAACATTTTCCAGATGGGGGTGATGGAGGGAGGAAGCTCATGAGGAGTGGTGGGCTGCTTTCTGAGTTCAAGAAGAGGCTCGGGAGCATGAGTGAGTTGCAGTAAAATGGAACCTAAATCAGTGTCTAAGGAAAAAATAGGATGGTTGATGGGATTAGCTTCATCACTGATTATATAGGCCAACTGGGCTTCCCTATATAGCCTCCTTTGTTCTCCTCCAAATACTGGGATAATAGCATATGTGAGGTTCATCTGCAAAGTTCCCCCCAGTCTTTTTATCCAAGATCTTGATAACAACATACTGAACTTGGGGGGGACATTAGCCACTACAATATCCATGACCACACTTTTCATGGGCAACTGAAACAAGGTCACGACCAGGTCTTTGATAACCCTGAGACACTGAACTTTCCTAGAGTCAAAGGAATAGAGGTCATGATAAGCTCGGGTGACTTCTAGTCCTATTTCTTCCATGAAAGTTTTGGGAATGAGGTTGTGAGAAGCCCCTTAATCCATCAAGTAGTTATGTAGCACCTTGTCATGTATGTTCAAGGAAGTGTAGAAGGGAGGGGATGAGTCATTACTATCTTCTACCATAGGACCTAAAATAACTGTAGGATTTTTATCTTGCAAATTAATGGAGTCTGTGGGAGGGCATGAGATATCAGACTGTAAAAGATCAGAGAAGAGTTTCTTAAACCCTTCATGTTTAATCATCTCGGTTAGGGGCACAGGGATTCTGATTTTCTGAATTTCATGCTCGAAATTAAAAGAAGATGTAAGCTTCGGAATTTCTCTTATTTCAGGAGCATGACTCTGAACTATGGGAGAGAGGGGTTGGTGTTCTTTACCTCTGTGACTGTCCACTTCTTCATTAGCGGGCCTCTCTGTTCTAGTGGACTTCTCAGGAACATTAGGTGTTACTGCCTTCTTCTGAGATCTCAGGTCATACCTACCTTGGCAGCCACTAGTCTTGTTTTCCTTTCTCAGTTCATTTAGCTGAATATTCATGAGAGACTCCTCGTATGCTGATTGAGTCAGATGAGGAAAACGAGGAGTTTATCCGAAGCAATGGATTTCAGGATCAAGCTCACCTGTTTCCCCTTCTTCTTCCTTGGCCATAAAATTGTTTTGGAAAGGGGCCTGAATCTTCTGGTCTTCTCTGTCTCTTCCCCTCTCCCTTTGCACGGTTAGGGAAGTGATATTGTTTGGCCTCCTGAAACCTCCTTTGTTTTCGGCACTCTGAGGGCCTTTGTATTCTTTCCTCCCTTCCACCTTTATCTTCTCCATCTCCGCAGACAGAGAATTCACCATCTTGGTCAATTCATCCACTTGAGAGTGGGGCACCGATGGGTTAGAGGTTGAGGTTTCGGATCTTCCCTTTCTTCTATCTACGTCGGCCTTGTTCCTTAGTCTATCAACTGCTAATACATTGGATTCCACTTCTATGGATGCATATTGCATTTGGGCTAAGGAGGTGGCTCTTCTTTCCCTCAATAAAAGACAGAAATCGGGTCCAAACGCACTGGCATAAGAAATCTTGGTCGAGGCTTCTGAAGGCTTTATTTCGGTGGGGATCTTGTTATACATCTTATTGAATCTTTTGGAGAAGTCAGAGACAGACTCTTCATCCATCTTCTTCAAAGATGCGAACTCTGTCATGTAATACATGAAATCTTTCCTATCTCCCCACTGCCTCAGGAAAGCACTATCCAGGGCTTTGATCCCAGCAATAGATCCGGGGGCCAATCCTCTAAACCATTTCCTCACCTCGCCATCTAGGCTCTGAACGAAGACTCTCATCCAGACATCTTCATTTTCAATATTCAGGTTGTCTGCATAATTGTAGAAAGCAACCAGATGCTCTTCCGCGATTATGTCCCCTTCCCTGGTGAACTTGGGCATGTACTTCAAGTAGTCTCTAGTAGGGAGAGGATTCATAGGATGGGGTAGGATTAAGGGAGCATATCTAGCAATGACTATGGCATCCATTCTATTCAGAGGGGGATTAGCACCAGCCATAGGAATATTAGGTGGAGGAGAACTTGGAGGAGAAGGAGTTCATGAAGGGGCTACTGGGAATGAGTCTCGAAGTGGAGTGGGAAACAAGAGGGGATTTAAGGAGAAGGCTAACGAGCACAAGTCAACAGGTGCTCCTCTTTGTGCAGGAGTGGGGAAATCTTCTGTAGTCCTGGGTCTACGCCAAGGTACAACTTCGGGGGAGAGGGGAGTGACAAGGGTTTCTCCCTCCAATCCCAGACCAGGAGGGGAAAACTCAGCAGGAACACTCTCGAAATTTAGGAAACGAGAAACCTCTTAAGGAGGTCTATTAAGAAACTGAGGAGGAGAAAACGAAGTTCTTACAGAAGGAGATGGCAGATTACCTATTTCGGCGGTGGAAGCTTCTTCTTCAGAGTTCTTTCCTTTTCTGAGAACCACTTCCGGATCAGTTTCAGGTGTAGCTAGAGGCAGCTATGGGTGAGACCGCGTGTGTCTACCTTTGAAAGCCACAATTAACACGGCAGGTTCGCCACAGTGGAGTCGTCACAATTGAGTCACCAGGTGCACAGTAGAAATCTTCAAAGGCTCTGATACCCGATGTACCTTCAGAATCAGAGGCTCAATGTCGTTCAATCCCGGGGAAAATTTTCAACTTCGTCCCCGACAATGGCACCAAAAATGTTAGCATCGGATGTCACCCCTGGATTGCAGCAGGAGTAGAGCCCAACACCCATCAGTTTATGTCACGATTCGTTTAATGGGGTGATCAAATGGAGGTTAACTCAAACGATGTGGTTATAACTCCGAAACTAGGCCAGGCATGCATGGACAAGTGAGGTCTTAAGTAACTTCAGACAGTGAGTTGTAGTAAGGGTGAGTAGGGGGAAGACTTGTATAAGAGAACTGCAAAGGTCTGTCATAAACATCAGGTTCCTAACAAACTGTAGAAGAAGACATTTAAACGCAAGATCTTCTTACATTCAAACGCAGGAAACCAGAGAAAACAATAACGCCACAATAAATCCTCTATCATAACATAATTGCCATAATTCGTGCGAATCAGTCGATCACGAACTCTCTTATCATAAGATGAAAACCATATGGAGCGAGAAGACTGTTTGTCATTAAACAAGAAATCTTACATGTAAGTACATAACCAGAGAACTAGAGTCTGTGCTAAAACTTTACAATCGGGAGCTTTGCTCTACCATCGATCCTTTCAAAAATGCAAAAAATGAGTACATATACTTGGGAAGATTTGCCCAACAGAGGCGTGCTCACCCTCCAAGGCGTAGCATCTCTTCAATCAATCTTTGGGCGGAAGTCCTTCATCAGACGTCTCCTTAACTTCGAATGGCCTTTGCAGGGGAGGAGTAGCTGAGCTAGTAAATTCTGAGCTAGCGTGTGCAGACCTCCTCCAGCTAGTCGAGAACTCGGCATGGCTTCTTTGGAAAAATGGGTACACAGGACCCTCTCGAGCAGTCCTCTTTCCAGACCCTCCATTCTTTGCATTTAATGAATGAGGAGAGGTTTCAACCACCCTTTCTCGCCTTCATTTACTCCAAGCGAAAACCAGGACCGAGGTTGGATCAAATGGCACTTGGAGATCACGGTAATTCCTTCTGTGAACATACATGATGCCTTCGGCCCTTCTTGAGCAGCTCTTTTCTCTCCCAAGTGACCATGAGCTATGACCACGTGCTTATCCCCAAGGCACCCTCGGCATTCGCGAATGGGAAGGAACTAATCCTTGCTTCTTGAAATCGCGATGAGCGAAACACCGAGGCAGCTTAATCTGGCGCCACACGCCCCTCTAGATCTGACGGTCCTAAACACACTTCGGTGATAGTGTGGGCCCGGGTCCTGGACACTCCCGACACCTCGCATATTAGGAATACGATGATGCTGGACCTTTCTTATCATAGCTGCGATGGGCAAAACGTCAAGACGACTCAACTGGGTGCCATGCGGCTCTCTCAAATCTGACGGTCCTAAATTTACCCGACGTTGCTATGGGCCCCAAGCCCTGGAAGCTCTCGTCACTTCGCACATCGGGGATATGAGGGAGCTTCTTCTTGCACTTCGAAATCACTATGGGCGAATAGGTGGGGAGCCTAATCGCGCGCCAGGTGTCCGCTTCAAATGGATGGCTGAGACTGCTCCTTGATACCGTGGGCCCGGCTTTGGGCGCTATCGACACTTCGGGGTTTGGGGTTTCGAGATGTACCACGACATAAAACCTTCACCCCATGAACTCGCGACTGCCAAAAAGCGGACGTGACCAGATCTCGTGCCACGCATCCTTTGGGATGAACGGCTGCCATCCATTCCTGCATACAATATGGGCACGATCTATTTGCGCTATTCTCGGCGCAACTCCTCTATTTGCGATTTTCCCCAGCCGTTGATCTGCTCATATTTATGGATCCAGACCGTTGATACTATAATTTTTCCTGCTCGCTTGATTTTAAGTCCGAAAATGACTTCTTCTATGCGCTGCGCTTGGATGCTCTTCGTGTAACCTGCAGACCTAGATATCCCGATGCTGAAGAAAAGTAATGTTGCTAACAAGAAGAATGGTCCCTATATCACTTTGTTGAGTGAGTGACTTATACGAGACACGCTGTTGAGTGCGCTAAGTATAGCGCATGAATTATTCAACATCATGCCCAATTACTCAGATGGAGTATGGCCTCGAGAGATGATGATAATGATGATATGATTTGATTCCAAGAGACTATTATAATGCATGATGATAGATTGTGTAGCTATTAGTTGATTGGAGTGAAGACTATGGGTCTCTGGATAGTAGCTACGTATTAATGTGGTGGATGTATTCTAATGGTAGTGAATGAGTCTCATTAGATAGTAGCTATGCGCTACTAGGAGTGGTTGTGTACTACTACGGATAAACATTGTTGTGATCTATTGGATGGCATGGTAGTAACTCTGTACTACTACTGGATTTCCATGGAGACTACCGATAGTGTTGGAGGTGATTGCCAACTAGATGGATAGTGGCGATGTTGCTTGTGACTTGATCTGCGTGATCATGCGATAACATGTGTGGATATGATGATGATACCTATAGGATAGTCTACTAGACTATATGAGCCTTGTCCATACCATATGAAATGGATGGATGTGTTTGAGACCATTACAATTAATACCTCCCTAGCTAGAAGGATGTGTTGATATTATGGTATATGTGGGAGGTATTAACCTCCACGTGTAACCTTTGGCTAGAATAGAATATTCCAGAAGTAAGATAAATAAGAGAAACCGTAAAAAGATGTGTAAAAACCCTATAAGACAATTCAACTCAGTAAAATAATTAATATTAAAGTATTAGCTTCTAAAAGGACAAGTCGTCCCAGACAGGTGACAAGAACCACTATAAATAAGAGATGATCTATCTCATTTGTTCTCACTCACCTCACTCACTCTCTCAAGTGTAGCAAAAGTTTGGAGGTGTAACTGCAAGAATGGAAGAAAAATATTCTGGGGTGTTTCTTGGTCTCTCTCTCTAGCGCCATCTAGCCTAAGATGTGTGCTCTACCTTCTAGTATCTCTTGGTGGTATTCTTGGTGACATTCTTGGTGGTATTCTTGGTAAATGCAACTGCAACTGCAACTTCTGCATCTTAGTATTGTTCTTGTTCTGTGGATTTGAGATCTTTTGTCTAGTGAGATATATTTGGAGAAAGATGCACTCTCTTGTTTATCTGTTGGTTCTAGTGCTACTTTTGGAATCATTCTATCTAGAAAATGTTATGGTTCTCGGGGGTGGCTACGTGCCTATGGTTGGGTGAAAATAGTGATATTTCCTATGGTAAAATGAGCACATAGAATATTATAACACCCTCAATACCTATAATACCATCCTCAATTGTTTCTCATGCTATTTCTTCATCTTAGAATATATAAGAATGTCATCCAAAAAGACAATGAAAAACTTATCATTTATTCTCTGAAAATACCATTCATTAAACACATGAAGACAACTGGTGCATTTGATAACCCAAATGGCACCACTGTGAACTCATAATGGACATACCTTGTTCGAAAGGTAGTATTGCTGATGTATTCTTCTTTAATTCTTACCTGATGATAGCCTGACTTGAGATCAATCTTGGAGAATATTTTTTCATCTTTCAACTGATCAAAGAGGTCATCTATCCTTGCCAAATGATACTTGTTCTTCACAGTTGCCTTGTTAAACTGCTTGAAGTCAATGAAAAGTCTCAATGTTCCATCCTTTTTCTTCACAAATAATATTGGGGCACCCCAAGGTGACACACTTGGGCATATATACCCCTTTTTCAGAAGATCTTCAAGTTGCATTTGCAATTCCTTCAATTTTGGTGTACTCATCCTGTAAGGGGTCTTAGATACTGGGGATGCTCCAGGCATCATATTGATGGAGAAATCAATATCTCTTTTATGGGGTAATCCTGGTATTTCTTTAAACACATCTTTAAAATCCTTTAGAACTACATAATATTCAATATTTGGCACCTTATCTTTAGCTGTCTCTTCCATATGTGCTGCAAATATTTGACACTCTTTTCTGTAACTTTTCTTAAGCTGTAATGCTAAAAATTCTCTTACAGTTACTGCCCTAGGAATTCCCTATACTATCCTTAAGTTCTCTTCCTCATCCAAGAAAGTAAATGCCTTATTATAACAGTATAGGAGAACATGGTGTTGTTCCAACCAATCCATAACAACTAGGAATTCATAGGAACCTAAAGGTATGATGTTCAAATATACCCTAGTGCTCAGTCCATTCATGTCCATTGGACATTCCTTAACCATCTCATTCATTTTTATTTTAGCTCCAATAGCCCGCTGCATGAACCAAGGTTTTCCAAGCTTGCTTCTTGGAAAATGAAATATTTCCAGCATCTTAGGATCTATATAACTATGACTAGCTTTCGGATCAATTAAAATAACAATGATTTGGTTGTTGATCTTAACTTCCACTTCAGTAATATGCGACTACAACTCAACTTGCTTGTTTTCCATGGCTGTGTAGATCCTAGGTACATTTCTTCCCATGTCCTCCACTATATCAGCTTGCTATACATTGTGAACAATCCTCACTTTTTCACCTCTGTGAGGGAAATCTCTGTACATATGATCTCCCCCAGAACCCCAACATTGAATAGGTGAATACCTTGGTCTTTTCCCCAATGTTATAACCCTAATTTTCACTAGACATGCATACCTGGCATCAAGCCATCTCATTTTCCATTTTTTCCAAGCCAATACTGAACAACTATTCTTAAAAACACCCTTTTTGAAGGCACATGTGCCCTGCTCCACTACTGCACGCGTGCATACGCTAGATGACCCACTACAACCCGCGCATAACTACAAAAGAACGAAAAATAGAAAGTTGTAGATGGAATACAAATTTCCAGGTAGGTTTTTTAAAAAAATTTGACTGCCTACATCCTGTCATTCAACCAAATACCTAGCCCTTTTCAGCCTATAAAAGAAGGGGTAGTGGTCCCATTTGAAAGAGGAAAAAGAATTGCAAAGAAAATCTACCCGATTTGACATTCCCCTTGCCCCAACCTTTTGCAACCATTGTGTGAAGAGAAGCATATACAAAAGCAGTTGGAGCACAGTTGCAGAGGAGCCCAAGACCATATTTGAGGAGCAGTGGCCGATCTCACTATTGTAAGTTACTCTTGTGAGATTAATAAAAGAAGTACTTTTCCCGTCCCGCCATATGAGGTTTTTAATGTTTAATATTGATTATATTTTGATAGAATCTATAACCCATTAGTTCATAAATCATATGCATGTTTGGAGTTCTTTGTTTGTCTGTTTATTAATGCAGGTCAGCTTTGGGAGGAGATTTTCAGTCAAGGAGCGACCGAACATTAAAGGATCAACATCAAACACGGAAACTAAGGTACAATAACTTGATCTTTTTAAACTTATATTTACATATGAATAATGGGGTTTATGATTGGGATCATGGTAAGAAGTAAGAGACTTTAGGTCATTTCTACATGAATTACATAACCCATAATGCTAGTCCATAGAGGGATTTCCCACCCACAACAGAATTGGCGACCGTACTGGGGAAATCTATAGGGTTTTTGGGGATACTTTTTGGGTGTTTTAAATTGGTTTTATTACCCTTTTTCTGAGTTTCTGCAAGAGTCTGAGCTGGTAGGGATTTTGGTCTTCCATACCAGTACTCCCTGCTTTCTTTGCTTGACTGATTCTTCTTTTCTGGGAAGTCATAGAGGTATACGTGGCCTGCACAAGGCCTGCACACATATACATGCTCCCTACCTTCATACAACCCGCGTGCATACGATGGCTGGTGAAGTGTTAGATGCGTGCCTGAGTTCATAAAAACTTTTTTTTTTAAAGGAGAGGCAGTCATCCTCTCCCCTATCAGAAGTAATCCTTCTTAGGGGTTTTCTTGATCTAGTTCTGGTCTTTGTTGTTGCAGTCTATAGCCTAGGTATAGCCTCATATTAGGTTTGCTTTATAAAATTCTCCTTGCATTTTTCTTTATCAAAGTAAGTTTCTGTGTCTTTAAGGGATTTTGGTTTTCAATACCAGTACTCCCTGCCTAATTTGTTGGATTGTTAATTTTCATTTTTGAGAAGTTACAGAGGTGTATGTAGCCTACAGGCGTACATACGCGCCCTACCTTTGGACAACCCGCGTACATAAACTGGCTGTTGAAGTGTCAATAGCGTGCCTGTGTCGAGAATTTTTTTTTAAAGAAGAGGTAGTCATCCTCTTCCTTGTCAAAAGTCATACTGCTCAGGGGTTTTCTTGACCTAGTCCTGGTCTCTGTTATAGCAGTCTGTAGCCCGGGTTTGACATTAGTTTTTCTTATCGTTTTCAAAAGATTTCTTGTGTTTCCTAGATTTTTTAACTTATTTTTAGCTTGAAATTTTGAGAATCGTACATTCATCAGTTTCTTTTAGAAGATTTAACTTATTTTTAGCTTGAAATTTTAAGAATCATACATTCATCAATTTCTTTTAGAAGCTTTTGTTACCTCTGCTTTGATTGGAAGAAAATATAATTTTTTTTTTAGCTTCTTAGGTCTCTTTCTTTCTTGGCATCTGCTTTGCATTTTTATTTGAAAAAGAAAAATAAGTTAGCATAACGTTGTGTTTTCTTCTAATTTTAAAAGAATTTCAAAAGAAAATAAGAAAGATAATCGTTCTTTGCTAGTGTTCTTATCATTTGTTTTTTCTGCAAGAGTCTTAACAACATCAATTGCACTATCACACCTTTTGAGTAAATCAATCCTTAAAAATAATGCTAATTAAAAATAACTGGACTTTTATGTTTGTGGGGTCCATCAACTAGTTTAGGGTTAGGGCCTTGAATTGGGTTGGAGAGGAAACTCTTCAAGGCCGTTAAATAAAACATTGGAGTTTGTGCTAGGGAGTGTAGAAGTCCAGTAATGTGGAAATTATCCTGGACCCCCCTCTAACATAGGGGATAAACACGAGGTCACGTGCGGAAAGGTAGCAAAGATAACCCCTCCAAATCCAGACCAAGCATAGTGGGGAACACATATAGAGGAATTGTCTTGGGATTATGTTGATCGCATTTGCCACGGAGCTTCGTGGCTCTCGAATACGTTAGAGGTCCTCAGTCATCTTCTAGAACACTTGCTTTAGATACCCTTGATAGGTTTTGGGCTTGATACCCTGCTCATTACTGTCCACCCGACTGTCGACTGTACCCACTTGGTGATTGTTCACGAGCTGACAACCTAGTTGCCTTTATTTTAGGGACTTACATAGGTGACCGCGGGGTTATACCACAGTACCTAGGGAATACATCGGGCCATGCTTTGTAGAGTATAATTGGAGGGTGCTTCTGTATTTGAGTTTCACTTGCACCGGTAAGTTTCTCTAGTGTTGGTTGGTGTAACTGTTCTTCCTACTAGTTAGTCGTTTGCTTGATTTTCCTTTAGGAATTTTTTAGTGTGTGCTCTGTGCTCCCTCATTTTCCATAGTGAGTTAGTTAGTTATTTATTTGGGTCTCTAACCTAGGGTGGTAGACCACCCACTCCGTCGGTCGTGAGGAATTTTTGATCTTCCGCTTAGAAACGTAGAGCCACCTCTGCATAGGCGTTGTTTTTATAACAATGGTTCGCCAGAGTTAGTGTGTGAGACTTTTACGGACTTGAACGATCCCGCAAGGGGAGAACCTGTGCATAATATATTCATGGATAAAGTTCCCGATGATACCAACCAAGGAACCCCTTCGCAAGGGTATTCTTGTGCTTTTCCTTTCATAAACGTTGGTGTCCCTTTGATGGCCACTTTGTACATTCCTAGGTTGAATGTTGGACTACCGGTTTGGTTGGGTACCATTCCAAATGTATCGAATGTTCTTGATGCTTCTCAGTTAAGCACCTTATTTCATGGGCACCATGTTGATGTTCCTTCATCAACAAAGTATTCTCCTCCTCCTTCTCCCGCCTTTGGTGAAAGTACAGTTACTAGTAACCGAAAGTCTAAACGAAATAGAAAGAGGAAGAATAGGAAGAAGAAATAACCAACCTCTAGGAGTCATGTTGGAGATAGGTCAAAAACCTCTACAAGTCATATTAAATACCAACATGCAACCTCTGCAAGTTATGCTAGGGGCAAGCACCCACCCTCTGCAAGTTATGCTAGGGGCAAGCACCCACCCTCTGCAAGTCATGCTGGGGGAAAAAGTCCAGTCATTGCTAGTCATACTGGTAATAGGTCTGTAGCCTCTGCAAGTCATGTTATCGACCCATCACCAACCTTTGCAGGTCATGTTGGAGATGTGAAACCAACCACTTCTAGTCATGCTGGGGGCATTGATTTTGTTGAGAAACCTAGACGGATAGGATGTAAGCCTAAGTTCCCTTGTAATCTTTGCAAGGGAGATCACCTTACTCATTTGTGCCCTGGCCTTCCATAGGTTCGAAGATTGTGGTCCATGTCTACAAGCTCTTTTGATTATGAGTCTTCTGAGGTTTCCTCACAGTCTTTTTAGCCATTGGTTGAGAAAGTGGTCACGCCGATGCAGTCATCGGTTAATCCCACTCCTCTTTTGGGGGGTGATGTGCCTTTCGACCATGTAGTCTCATAGCCTATTCAACCATTGGTTGAGAAAGTGGTCATGCCGATGCAGTCTTTGGCTGATCCCACTCCTCTCTTGGAGAGTGTAGAGTCTACCAAAGTGGTCATGCCAATACAGTCTTCGACTGATCCCACTCTTCTCTTGGGGACTGATGTGTCTACCGACTATATTTTTAGCATTTCTAGTTCAGTACTTTCAGAACAAGGGGGAATTCCGCTCGTTATGAGCACACCCCATCCAAGCCCTAGGATGGTTTCCTTTGATTGGAATGATCTTGTTGAGCCTCATCTTCCTTCTTCTGCACCTTTTCAAATAAGGGTTGAAGTTAATTCGACAAAAAATTATCATTGTATTGTGGATGAAGGAGCCTCTNCACCCCATCCAAGCCCTAGGATGGTTTCCTTTGATTGGAATGATCTTGTTGAGCCTCATCTTCCTTCTTCTGCACCTTTTCAAATAAGGGTTGAAGTTAATTCGACAAAAAATTATCATTGTATTGTGGATGAAGGAGCCTCTGTAAGTATTTTATCCTCCTTGGTTTTGAAAGTCTTTGGATCTCTCGAGCTTGTGTCTGCTTCGCATGAGCTGTTGTCTTTTGACAGACATCCTAGTGAATATTTGGGGGTTCTTCCTCAGTTACCTATCTCGTTAGGTGGGAAGACTTTCCTTGTTGATGTTATAGTGGTGCAAGGCCCGTTAGATTTCAATATGCTTCTCGGGCGTGATTATGTATATGCTATGAACGCTGTGGTGTCTACGCTCTTCCTGGTGATGCATTTCCCTCACAATGGAAGAATTGTCGCTATCAACTAGCTGACATCTGATAATCACCATCCTATTTCGACGTCATTTTAGACTACCCCTTTACATGTTTCTATTGTTTGTGTAGACTCTACCTCGCCACGGGTTAATTATGTGTCATCTTATCCTCGGTGTTCAATTGCTTCTGAGAAGGAACCTATGCAATCATGTTTGCCTTCTCGAGACTTGGTCTCAACAATTGAATATTTGGTTTATCCAATAGGGGCATGGGAGCCCTTCCTTTCCCCTCTTGGTCCAAGTGATCTTGAGTCTCCTTTTGAGTCTGATCTCCTTGTTGGTAGATCCTCAAGCCCTCATGCTTGTGATTATTCATTAATAAACTGTACCAGTCCTGGCCAGAGCCTCCATTGTCATATGGAATATGGTCAGTTTACTTCACCCTTTGGGACTGCCGACCCTCGCTTGCGTGATTTCTCGTATTTTGAATTTCCTTCAGATGAGTCTATCCTTGAAGCCATGACTACGAATTCTATACCATGGGAGGACTTGCACTGTGATTTGTGTTTTCTTCCCTTTTGGGAGACTTTCCAAGTTGACTATCAAAGAGACTCTTGGTCTGATCTTAACAATGGGCTCTACCTGAACTAGTTTCATACATGAGTCGTAGCCCCTGTGGGTCTTCTTTTAAGCCCTTTTCAGACCCTCTAAAAATGAAAATATTGCTGAGCGATCTTGTTGACCTTCACGCTCGCTAAACTGAAATTTGAAGGCACGTCTGTCCGACGGTAGTTTACCCCTTTTTCGGTCCAGATGGTCAACTGTACGAACAAATGTATACTCTAGGAGCTTCGGTTCCCTATAAGAGTATTCTCAGGTATGATTTTAATCCTTTTTCAGGCCCGAGGGACTAAATTTATGAAAAAGGAACCCCCACGGAGTCCATAGTTAAGCTCTTTTCAGACTCCCTAAAATTGAAAAGATCGTCAAGTGACCTTGTTCCTTCACACTCATTAAAATGGTCCAGAAGAACATCTCATACAGAGTCCATAGTTAATCCTTTTTCAGACTCCTTAAATATGAAAAAATTGCCGAGTGATCTTGTCTTTATCAAAATTGTTAAAATGGTTTTGAATAGACGTATTTTTGGTGCTAGTTTACCCCTTTTTCGAACCAACTAGACTACCTTTGAAAAAGGTACCCCAGTGGAGTCTCCTTTTACATTTTTTCAGACTCTCTAAATATGAAAAACCACCAAGTTTACCTTCTCTAGGCTCGTTAAAACCACATCGAAGGATTTTACCATTGTGTGTTATTAATCGCATTTGCATACTTGCATCTTTGGCCTAATGCCGACTCCATGTTGTCCCCAACTGAACCATCTGAAGCATGCCTTATACGCAAGCCTTGTAGCACTTTGCCTCTGCGTCTTGACACCTTGGCCCATGGAGGATTTTTCCCAAGTGTCCTTTAGTTACATATATCCTTTGGCTCTGAGCATTCATGTGTTCCTTGCATTTGGAACTAGTATGTCTGCGACACCCGATCCTCCTTTGTAACGTAAAATTCCTTTATTCTTTTTCAAGATTTCCAAAATTATTGAAAAAGACAAAAAAAAAAATCAAATATACCCCAAAAAGAGGAAGGGAAAAGTATTTTCATTTTGTTGGTAGCACAATGAGTTGCCATTGGATGAAGCACATCCTTCCGTTAGTTTTTCAAGCTTTGGGATCTAACCTGACCTTAGGAAGTTGTTCTCACTACATAGAGTTGTGTCCTCCTCCGTTTTGTTATTCTTCCAAACATTTGGAGAGTTTGCGTTGCCTCCTGCATCGTAGACTTATGTCAAATACCATGCTGCCTAAGTCTCATCTTTTGTTGTGCTATTTTCCAAGGGAAGTTTTTACCAAGCTTGAGTAGGCCCTTTTGCAGTTTGTCTCTTGCTCTCATGCTCGACCATCCCGAAAGTCCAATCAAGTCTTTGTTCGAAATCAATGAAGCTCTTAGTTTGATCATCAAGATATTCTAATCTGTTCCTGACAAGCCGTC
>SNQJ01S0129924.1:0-25966 GCA_010110895.2 Picea sitchensis
TCCACTGGATTCTCTAGATGCCATTATGATCCTAATGTATATACCAATAAAGTAGAAATCCATCTCATAATCCTTGTCCTTTATGTTGATGACCTTATCCTTACTGGTAGTGACTCAAAACTTTTAAACCATGTGAAAGCCAGCCTTAAGAAGAAATTTGAAATGGTAGACTTGGGATTTTTGCACTATTTCCTTGGCCTCCAAGTTTTTCAAACCAATAAAGGAATTTTTATTTCCCAGTCTAAGTATGCTTGTGACCTGCTTCGTCGCTTTCACATGGATGATTGTAAACCATCCCCTTCTCCCTTTCAGTCTGGAGTCAAGCTTACTGCCACCTTTACTTCTCCTGAAGTTGATGCCACCCTGTACCATCAGTTAGTTGGTAGCCTCTTATAATTGACTCATACTCATCCTGATCTTTCCTTTCCTATTGGTCTTGTTTCCCAGTATATGCAAACACCCCATGAAATCCATTAGAAAGAAGCTAAAAGGATACTTCGCTATGTCTGTGGTACAGTTCAGTTCAGGATACATTAAAGTTTAGGGGGGGCTCCTTTATTGGTTGGTTTCACTGATTCAGATTGGGCTGGCGACCTTGATGATCGAAAGTGTACTGCAGGTTATGTTTTCAGCCTTGGTTCAAGACTTGTCACTTGGGCCTGTAAGAAACAACAAGCTATTTCACTTTCTTCAGCAGAAGCATGGTACCGAGCAGTGATAAATGCAAGTCAATAAGCCTTGTGGTTTCGATAGATCCTTTTAGAGTTTGGATTCCAGCAGCAACATCCGACTAGCCTTTGGTGCGACAATCAGAGTGCCATCAATCTTGCCAAATACCTAGTTCAACATCAATGTAGAAAACACATCAAGCTACACATACACTTCATCAAAAAGCTCATTCATGATCAAGTTATTGAAGTGCTCTTTTACCCCACAAAAGATCAAGTTGCAGACATTTTCACAAAGTCTCTTACAGAAGAAAAGTTTTCCAAACTTCGATTTATGTTAGGAGTTAATGAAGTTGTCATTAAGGGGGGATAGGATATAATGCCTCATTCCTTCTCCTATTGTGTCACCATTGTAAATCCTTCAATCCTATCCCAAGTTGTTCTTAAGGGGGGATATTAGGATATTTAGACACTTAGGAGTTAGTTAAGATCTACTTGGTCTAATGTATCATTAGGTAAAAGTGTGTTTCTTAGTGTGTTTCTATAGTATGCATTAGTATGCATTTGTAGTTAGGAAATCTGACGGTCACGATATGTTCCCGACATAGAGTGATCTGATGGTTCATACTCTCCTCGATCTTAACGACCATTGATATGTGGCTTAGCACCCGATTGGTCCATGATCTCTATTTAAAGAGCATGGAGGGTTATTTGCCGATGATCTATTGTGAGAAACTCTCTTAAAAAATCTCTCTGTAATCTTTTTCTTTTGCATTAATAAACTATTCCATGTGGTCGCATTGTCTAGGGCCGTGGATGTTTCCCCGTAGGGGTTTTACCACATGAAAACATCGGTGTGTTGATATTTGATCTGGTTATTTGAGTGGTTACTGAAGGTGCCCATCCTATGTTGGAATACCTATGTTTTCGAACACAAAATGGAATGAATATATGAATATATCACTTAGAAATTAGACATACCTTATCAATAGTCCTCCCCTCTTTCTTTGTTGAACTCCTTCCTCACTTTTAGATCTTCTTTGAAGTAGTTGGGTAGTTAAACCACTTTTGTTTTTAGATTTAATTAATTTTTCATTTAATAAAAGACATATTAATTTAAGATAAGGGTCACAAATATGTTTTTATATTTTAACTAATAATAGGTGGGGTCCCACTAGATTCTCGTATCTTTACTTTGCAGAATTTCCCTTGTAGCTCCCAATATATATATATTAGCAAAAAGTAAAAACATATATGTCATTCATCAAACAATTCCATGTCAACAAACATTTGTACCTCCCCATGTATCAAAATAATATGATATTTTTAAGTTTTCAAAAATATATACCATAAGTCAGTTGTTTGTCCCAATATAAAGTTTCACATATACAAGTAAAAATAATAAATATTGTCATAACATAAGTTAAAAGAGATGGGGGTATTTCTTCTTAAACTTACTTTCTCTTTATTTCCTTCCTTCAGACTCATCTAGTTTAATATTTTGTAGGTCCTCGAGAAAATTATTTTTCTCTCCATACTTACTTAACTCTAGTGCATGTCATTGAAGGTAATTTCCATCTTACCACTTTATGCCTTTGATGAATTTTTCTTAAAGTGTACAGAGGATGAATGGTATGTATTAGTGCTAGGGGTAAAAATAGGACTCTTCCTTGGAAACACTCATGAAAGGGGAGATTAGGAAAGAAGAAAACAAGGAAGAACTATATCAATCAAGTTGCAACAAAGATATTTAGTTGGTTTGGAAAGTACTCATCCAGTAGCATTGCAAACATAAGGATAATTCATTTGTCTTTTGATGTTTGCATTCTTCATTCATTTGGATAAAATTAACAAAAGTCTTGCAAGACCAATGAATAATAATGTTACTTGACAGATCTAGTTGTCTGACTAAATATTCCAGAAATAAAACTCAAGTAAGCAAGAAGAAAACCAAAGATCAAAATATATATAAGAAAAACAAAGAAAACCAAAATTCAAAATATATGCAAGAAACACTTCAAATAAAATCAATTTAGACTTTAGCCTGGTTCAATATAGCGCTTCATATGCGAATCATTGGTAGTATATGAGAATAATATTCCATCTTCATCTTTGAGAAAGTAAGAATTATTTCCAATGACAAAGGTGATTATGTAGGGGCCTAACCATAGTTTCTGAAATTTTAAATGTTTCCCTTTGTATGCATGTGCAGAGTCCCATAAAAGAACCTTTTCATCAACAACAAAAGTAGTTGAATTTTCCTTTTTTCAAAATATTTTTTAATAGTTTGTTTCCTTTTCTTTAGATTATTAAGAGCATAAATCCTTTTTTTTTCTAAGGCCAATAAATCATTTAGTCTTTGAGGGATATATATAGAATTCACCTCTTCATCCTGCAAGCCTAATATGAGATAGGTAAGTTCAAGTTAAACATGCATGATGGCTTCCTAACCATATACAAAATAAAATGGGGTATGACCCGTGCTTGTTTTAGTGGTTTTCTGATTTTCCCATAAGGAATACGTTAGTAAGGTGTGCCACCGGTGGGGTTTGTCATTAATGATCTTCTTTAAAATTTTAACCATATTTTTATTTGTTGAATTGGTTTTTCCATTTCCCTAAGAGTAGTAAGTTGATGAAGTGAAATTTTTCACTCCAAACTTATTAAGTAACTGAGTCAACTTTCCAAATATGAAAGTTGGTCCATTATTATAAATTATCTCAATTGGAAGACCAAATCAAGAGAATATATTTGCTTCAAGAAAGGATATTACTTTTTCATCTTATGCATTGTTAAGAGGGACTGCTTCGGTCCAATTTGTAAAGTAATACATGGAAGTTAGGATAAAAACATGACCTGCAAAAGACAAAGGATTAATTGGTCCAATAAATTCTAATCCCCATTTAGAAAATGGAAAATCAGTATGATCAATTGTAAAGGCATGGAAGAAAACGTTTCCCTACCAGTAGCATTTTGGCATTCATTACAATCTTGTAAAAAAATATAAGAGTCTCTAAAGATAGAAGGCCAATAATAACCAATTCTTAAGATTTTATGTACAATAGTTTTTGCAGCAAAGTGCCCACCTATGTGAATATCATAATTTGTCAATCCATGAAATTTTCTCAAAATCATTTGGGCTATTGTATCATCAATGCAGCATAATAACATTCCATTAGCAATCCTATGAAAGAGTGGAGTATTTAAAATTAAATATTTGGAGGCATCAAGACAAGTCCTCCATTCATGATGCTTAAGTGATGCAGGAGCATCACTCCATGTCAACAGCGTGCTAGCCAACCAACACATCCAGCACGCATTCAATGAAGAAAGGGAGAGGCACAACCCTCTCAATTTTGAAATTTGAAATTTCAATAAGTGTTGTAAGGATTTTAATGCCAGACCACACAGCTTTTTAGGAAGTGGTTGAGGTTTCCTTAAATGGTTACCTGCAGCTAAGTCCATATCTGTCAGGTCTGTGACATTCGTTTATGAATGTAGTCGTAGGAGCCTCTCTGTGATAGCGATAGCTTAGAGGTGGTGGTTGAGGATAAGCTCATGGGAGCCCTCATTTTGTAAAAGGGAGGATGAGAAATTAGAATAGAGAGTTTGGAAGAGAGACCAGAGAAGAGAGGTCTCGAGGGAGAGAGCTGAGACTTGTTACAGTCAAGCATTTGTAAACATGTGTATAGACATTTGGAGATTAATAAAAAGAGCAGTTTTTTCTTCCCATGAATTGTTTGTATGTGTTTGCATGTTCTTATGCATTTCATGTTTTAATGCATAACTGGTGAAGCATTGCATAAGTTTCAATTTCTTCTCGTCTTTGAGTTTCTGAGTGCAAGGAGTGCACATAGTCCGCAAGGTGTGCGTTGACAGAGGTGAGGTAACCTCAGGAAAGCTCAAGAGGGATAGCATTGAACCTTCATCAGCAGAGGTGAAAAGAGTGCATAGGAAGGAAATCGGTTTCGAGTTCAGTAAGGAGACAGAGTCACTGAAGATTCTATAAAATCTCTGCCAGGAGGGCATCGAGCGAGTGCAAGGATTGAACCAAGAAGAACTCTCTTTCAAGTTTTGAGATAAGGGAAGAACTCTCTTTCAAGTTTTGAGATAAGGGAAGTGTCACGGGGAAGACACTCACAGGGTTACTGAACATACTCTAGGCTCAGCAAGCCGTGCTTGAGTGGGAACTGTGCAAAGAAAGGTGTAGAGAAGAAACAAAACTACTAAAGGTTATCTAAACCTCTTCCAGGAGGGCATTGAGCATGTGCAAGTTTGCACGGGAGGGAATCTATTTTGAGTTCAGAGAGAAGAAGTGTCGAGGAGAGACACTGGCAGAGTTTTTGAACACTATGTAATCTCTACAAGGTGTGCATCAAGCCGAAGAACGCCAGGAGGGCGTGAAGCATTTCTTTACAAGAAATACTTCGGATCTAAGTTTAGCGAAGTACTCAGTAGCACAAGGAGTGTGCGAGGATGGACTTATTATAAGTCCTGAAGCTCAAGAGGAACAACACCTTTGCACACAGAGAAACAGAAGAAAGGAGCAGAAGGTCGAGAAACCCTTTGAGGTTTCACAGTTGACAAAGCTTAGGAGTTTGACATTTCGACATTTCAGAGTTCGGGGTTTGGAGCGGCAAGGGATTTTGGAGTTGCTGCATCGTGAACTCCCGGTGTGCGAAATCGCGCTAGCCTTCGGATCTGGAGCGCAGTGGCCTGAGAGCCATTGGATCATGGATACGTGCACAGGAGGAGCGCACATAGGGGGTGCACAGGAGAAAAGGATCTGGGCCGTCAGATCTAGAACCAAGGACCAATAGTTGTCAGATCCGGAAGGAGGTGCGAGGGGTTTAATCCTCATAACAGAAGAGGGAAGAGAGGACTCGTCGAAGTCCCAAAATAATCAGAACCGTCCATCTCAGAGGATGCATGTCGAGAGACCCACATTTCGGTGATTCGGACACTGGGAGACCGAGAGTGAAGAGTCTCTAGAAATCGCAAAAGGAGAGGTACTGAAAGAACCAGGACTATCCATCAAGGAGGACACGTGGAAAGCAGTCAAGGTTTTAGGAAAAGGCCCAAAAGATTTATGTTCCAGGAGGACTGGGTCGTTGATCTCTCAGAGGGAGAGATTTCGGCATTTTGGGAACCGAGGATTCGAAAGACCGAGAGAATAGGGGGAAATCTTGCATCGCGGTTTCTCGAATCGTGAAAGTCAGTAGCACTTTCTCGTGGACTATCATTTTGGCATTTCGGGATCTGGGTGTTCAAGAGACCAGGAGTGGGGAGACGTGGAGTCCCGACGCATGAAATCGTGAAACCCTTAAAGTATTCGGAGGAAGAGCACAAGCCGAGCCATTAAGCCCTTTTTGGCATTTCGGCAACCGAGAGTTCAAGAGAGAAGGAGTCATGAGACAGGGAGTCCTGACTCGTGGAATTATGAAATCATGAATTCTGAAATCCCAAAGAGAAGACCGTGGTCATGGGTAGATTTCGACATTCTGGGGTCTGGGAGATTGAAGGACCAAGAACCGTCTGCAGCCGGAATCACAAATTCTGAAATCTCGAAAGAGGACCGTGGTCATGGGTATTTTTCGATGTTTCAAAAATCAGGAGTTGGAGGGACAAGGAGCCTGGGAGAGCTCTCATGCAAGAGTCCTGAAAACTCGAAACCCGAAAGGTGTTGGTTCAGAACAGGCAAGAGTGCGAAAGTAGAGCGCGTGCATTGGTTTTTTTCAAGGCCTGTGCCAGAGGATGAAGGGACCTGTGGATTTGTTCAAGGGGTTCCAACAGGAGCCCGAACAGTTATTTCAGCTCAGAAGAAGAATGATCTAGAGACCGGGAGGTCGCAAAACCCTGTTGAGGTGGGGGGTCTGCATCAAAATGGTATTAGAGCAGGATTTTTTTTGTAGATAGCAGACAAAAGGATAGAAAGGAGAAATTTTGGTAACATCAAGTGGAATCAAAAGCAGAGGTTTATCTGTATATAGCAGGTGAAGGAGGAGACAGAGTAATGATGCTCTGTGAAGATTGTTTGCAGGTGTGCAACAGTCAATAGACAGCCAGGCGAGTTGTAGGAGGACATGGAGATGCTCTCAGGCATAGAGTGATCCATAAGTTTGCCAGGAGGGCAGACATAAGGTAGAGATGGCTACTAAAGGCCATGGGCATGGTGGAAGAGAGGACCACTAGCAGAAAACCAAGGTAGAGATGGATAAAGAACTCACCGAGATAAGAGCGAGGATGGATGAGCTTGCATTTCGAATGCAACAGAGTGCAAAATCATGATGGGTGTATGAATGGCCCATGAAAAAGAAGGTGAAGTGGCCATTCAAGGAGTTTTGGGCCATAAGACAACAAACGTTATTGAAAATGTGGCTGAGGTATGATGAAAGCCTCAGTGACACAGAGCTGGTTTGTATCTGTGAGCCAGAAGTTGGAGAAACCCTCAGTGATGAGGAAGAGGGATCAGTTTCAAATCTCATAAACTGTCAGGAGAGCAGAGATGAATTTTCCAATTGACAGGCGAGCAATGAAATGATATCATTGGAGGATCTCATAGACTGTCAGGAGGACAGCAGTGGAAATTCATATTTCTAGGAGGGAAATGGTATGAGATTAGCTAAAGATATCGTAAACTGCTAGGTGGGAAGGGCATAAATCCCATATTGCCAAGTGGGCAAGGGAGAGCAAATGAGATTGTCTGAAGGTCTCATAAACTCAGGTATGAGTTCGGGTTAGAAAGGAGTGCTAATGAAGATGGGATCGATTGATCTCATAAACTGCCAGGTGGGCAGAAGTGAACTTTTGAGTTGCCAGGTGGGCAATGGGAAGAGATCAGCAGAAGGTCTTGCATACTACTAGGGGAGTAGTGCTGAAAGTTTAGATTGATAGGTGGGCAATGCGTTGGGATCAATGGATCTCATAGACTGCCAGGTGGGAAGCATAAAATTCCCAAATTTCCAAGTGGGCAGGGGAAAGGATATGAGACTATCTGAAAGTCTCATGAACTAAGAGGAGAGTTCATATTAGCAAGGAGTGCTGACAGGTGAGAATCAGAAGAGCATTATGATGATTAGGGGAATTTGGGTATTCCTACTAGATAGCTCAGTTGAGGTCAGAGCATGTGTTGCAGATGCAACAACAATAGGAGGATAGTCAGCAGAGATTGTCATGGAGGGAGAAGTGGAGCAGACACTGATGTTTTCCCCTACTACAGAAGATGAGCATTCAACATAATGGCTCAAATTTTTCAGCCAGGAAGCTGAAACAAAGATGACTGCAGCACTAAAGCCTGTAGTAGAAGAGGAAGTAGACAGCACAGATTTTCTTGATCTGTATCAAGAATTGGAAGCCCTGGAGAGAAGGGTGATGGTGAAAATCTTGCACATCCAATAGGCTAATTTGGAAGCAGGTAGTAGAGCATACCAGCCCCAGGAGAAGCTGGAATAAGTTGGAAGTATGCCAGCAGGAGAAATGGCAGTAGCAGAACTGCCACAGGAAGAAGTTGAGCAACAACTCAGTAATGAGATTGCAGAGCTAGAGTCTATAGCAGAGTGGCCACTTAGTGCCACAAAGAGAGATAAATAAAGCATGGGATATTGAGTATATCTACCCATTGAGAAGACATAAGTACAGCAGAGAAGACTGCATACAAAGAGCTAGCCACTGGAGCAGTTGGATGAGATAATTGAGGAGATCAGAAGGCTGATGATTAGATTAGCAGAAGTGGTTAGCAATGAGAAGCTGAGAAGAAGGGAGCCTACAAGAGCAGTAGGGAAGAAAAAGTAGCAGCAACAATAGTAGCATAGTTGGAGAGGAGCAGATGGACAGCTCCAAGGGAAAGTTTGGGATCCAGGTGGATTTCAATACTGGAGAAGAGGATCTCATGAGCAAGAGCTCATGATTTTTCCAGCTGAGGAGTATGATGTAGGAGAATCACTCCATGTCAGCAGCATTCCATCCATCCAGCACATCCATCATTCATTCAATGAAGAAAGGGAGAGGCACAACCCTTTCAATTTTAAAATTTGAAATTTCAATAAATGTTGTAAGGATTTTAATGCCAAACCACGCAGTTGTTCAGGAAGTGGTTGAGGTTTCCTTAAATGGTTACCTGTAGCTAAGTCCAGATCTGTCAGGTCTATGACATCCATTTATGAATGTAACTGTATTATCTGCTCTGTGATAGTGATAGCTCAGAGGTGGTGGTTGAGGATAAGCTCATGGGATCCCTCATTTTGTAAAAGGGAGGATGAGAAATTAGAATAGAGAGTTAGGAAGAGAGACCAGAGCAGAGAGGTCTCGAGGGAGAGAGCTGAGACTTGTTACAGTCTAGCATTTGTAAACATTTGTATAGACATTTGGAGATTAATAAAAATAGCAGTTTTTCCTACTCATGAATTGTTTGTATGTGTTTGCATGTTCTTATGCATTTCATGTTTTAATGCATAACTGGTGAAGCATTGCATAAGTTTCAATTTCTTCTCGTCTTTGAGTTTCTGAGTGCAAGGAGTGCACATAGTCCACAAGGTGTGCGTTGACAGAGGTGACGTAACCTCAGGAAAGCTCAAGAGGGATAGCATTAAACCTTCATCAGCAGAGGTGAAAAGAGTGCATAGGAAGGAACTCGGTTTCGAGTTCAGTAAGGAGATAGAGTCACTGAAGATTCTGTAAAAGATCTGCCAGGAGGGCATCGAGCGAGTGCAAGGAGTGAACCAAGAAGAACTCTCTTTCAAGTTTTGAGATAAGGCAAGTGCCACGGGGAAGACACTCACAGGGTTACTGAACATCCTCTAGGCTCAGCAAGGCGTGCTTGAGTGGGAACTGTGCAAAGAAAGGTGTAGATAAGAAACAAAACTACTGAAGGTTCTGTAAAGCTCTGCCAGGAGGGAATTGAGCATGTGCAAGTTTGCACAGGAGGGACTCTATTTTGAGTTCAGAGAGAAGAAGTGTCGAGGAGAGACACTAGCAGAGTTGTTGAACACTCTGTAATATCTACAAGGTGTGCATTGAGCCGAAGAACGCCAGGAGGGCGTGAAGCATTTCTTTACAAAAAATACTTCGGATCTAAGTTTAGCGAAGTACTCAATAGCACAAGGAGTGTGCGAGGATGGACTTATTATAAGTCCTGAAGCTCAAGAGGAACAACACCTTTGCACACAAAGAAACAGAAGAAAGGAGCAGAAGGTCGAGAAACCCTTTGAGGTTTCAAAGTCGACAAAGATTAGGAGTTCAACATTTCGACATTTCGGAGTTCGGGGTTTGGAGCGGCAAGGGATTTTGGAGTCGCTGCATCGTGAACTCTCGGTGTGAGAAATAGCGCTAGCCTTCGGATCTGGAGCACAGTGGCCTGAGAGCCGTTGGATCATGGATACGTGCACAGGAGGAGCGCACATAGGGGGTGCACAGGAGAAAAGGATCTGGGCCATCATATCTAGCACCAAGGACCGATAGTCGTCAGATCCGGAAGGAGGTGCGAGGGGTTTAATCCTCATAACAGAAGAGGGAAGAGAGGACTCGTCGAAGTCCCAAAAGAATCAGAACCATCCATCTCAGAGGACGCATGTCGAGAGACCCACATTTCGGTGATTCAGACACTGGGAGACCGAGAGTGAAGAGTCTCTAGAAATCGCAAAAGGAGAAGTCCTAAAAGAACCAGGACTATCCATCAAGGAGGACACGTGGAAAGCGGTCAAGGTTTCAGGAAAAGCCCGAACGATTTCTGTTCCAGGAGGACTGGGTCGTTGATCTCTCAGAGGGAGAGATTTCGGCATTTTGGGAACCGGGGATTCGAAAGACCGAGAGAATAGGGGGAACTCTTGCATTGTGGTTTCCCAAATCGTGAAAGCCAGTAGCACTTTGTCGTGGACTGTCATTTTGGCATTTCGGGATCTGGGTGTTCAAGAGACCAGGAGTGGGGAGACGTGGAGTCCCGACGCATGAAATCGTGAAACCCTGAAAGTATTCGGAGGAAGAGCACAAGCCGAGCCATTAAGCCCTTTTTGGCATTTCAGCAATCGAGAGTTCAAGAGCGAAGGAGTCATGAGACAGGTAGTCCCGACTCGTGGAATTGCGAAAATCGTGAATTATGAAATCCCAAAGAGAAGACCGTGGTCATGGGTAGATTTCGACATTCCGGGGTCTGGGAGATTGAAGGACCAAGAACCGTCTGCAGTCGAAATCGCAAATTCTGAAATCTCGAAAGAGGACCGTGGTCGCGGGTATTTTTCGATGTTTCGACAATCGAGAGTTGGAGGGACAAGCAGCCTGGGAGAGCTCTCATGCAGGAGTCCTGAAAACTCGAAACCCGAAAGGTGTTGGTTCAGAACATGCAAGAGCGCGAAAGTAGAGCGCGTGCATTGGTTTTTTTCAAGGCCTGTGCCAGAGGATGAAGGGACCTATGGATTTGTTGAAGGGGTTCCAATAGGAGCCCGAAGAGTTATTTCAGCTCAGAAGAAGAATGATCTAGAGACCGGGAGGTTGCATAACCCTGCTGAGGTGGGGGGTCTGCATCAAAATGGTATCAGAGCAGGATTTTGTTTGCAGATAGCAGACAAAAGGATAGAAAGGAGAAATTTTGGTAACATCAAGTGGAATCAAAAGCAGAGGTTTATCTGTATATAGCAGGTGAAGGAGGAGACAGAGTAATGATGCTCTGTGAAGATTGTTTGTAGGTGTGCAACAGTCAATAGACAGCCAGGCGAGTTGTAGGAGGACATGGAGATGCTCTCAGGCGTAGAGTGATACATAAGTTTTCCAGGAGGGAAGACATAAGGTAGAGATGGCTACTGAAGGCCATGAGCATGGTGGAAGAGGGGACCACTAGCAGAAAACCAAGGTAGAGATGGATAAAGAACTCACCAAGATAAGAGCGAGGATGGATGAGATTGCATTTCGAATGCATCAGAGTGCAAAATCATGATGGGTGTATGAATGGCCCATGAAAAAGAAGGTGAAGTGGCCATTCAAGGAGTTTTTGGCCATAAGACAACAAATGCTATTGAAAATGTGGCTGAGGTATGATGAAAGCCTCAGTGACACAGAACTAGTTTGTATCTGTGAGCCAGAAGTTGGAGAAACCCTCAGTGATGAGGAAGAGGGATCAGTTTCAGATCTCATAAACTGCCAGGAGAGCAGGGATGAATTTTCCAATTGACAGGTGGGCAATGAAATGAGATCATTGGAGGATCTCATAGACTGTCAGGAGGACAGCAGTGGAAATTCATATTTCCAGGAGGGAAATGGTATGAGATTAGCTAAAGATCTCATAAACTGCTAGGTGGGAAGGGTAGAAATCCCATATTGTGAAGTGGGCAAGGGAGAGCAAATGAGACTGTCTGAAGGTCTCATAAACTCAGGTATGAGTTCGGGTTAGAAATGAGTGCTAATGAAGATGGGATCGATTGATCTCATAAACTGCCAGGTGGGAAGAAGTGAACTTTCGAGTTGCCAGGTGGGCAATGGGAAGAGATCAGCAGAAGGTCTCGCATACTACTAGGGGAGCAGTGGTGAAAGTTTAGATTGCTAGGTGGGAAATGAGTTGGGATCACTGGATCTCATAGACTGCTAGGTGGGAAGCATAAAATTCCCAAATTTCCAAGTGGGCAGGGGAAAGGATATGAGACTATCTGAAAGTCTCATGAACTGAGAGGAGAGTTCATATCAGCAAGGAGTGCTGATAGGTGAGAATCAGAAGAGAATTATGATGATTAGGGGAATTCGGGTATTCCTACTAGATAGCCCAGTTGAGGTTAGAGAATGTGTTGCAGATGCAACAACAACAGGAGGACAGTCAGCAGAGATTGTCATGGAGGGAGAAGTGGAGCAGACACTGATGTTTTCCCCTACAACAGAAGATGAGCATTCAACAGAATGGCTCAAAATTTTCAGCCAGGAAGCTGAAACAAAGATGACTGCAACACTGAAGCCTGCAGTAGAAGAGGAAGTAGACAACACATATTTTCTTGATCTGTATCAAGAATTGGAAGCCCTGGAGAGAAGGGTGATGGTGCAAATCTTGCACATCCAATAGGCTAAGTTGGAAGCAGGTAGTAGAGCATACCAGCCCCAGGAGAAGCTGGAAGAAGTTGGAAGTATGCCAGCAGGAGAAATGGCAGTAGCAGAACTTCCACAGGAAGAAGTTGAGAAACAACTCAGTAATGAGACTACAGAGCTAGAGTTTGTAGCAGAGTGGCCACTTAGTGCCACAAAGAGAGATAAATAAATCATGGGAGATTGAGTAGATCTACCCATTGAGAAGACATAAGTACAACAGAGAAGACTGCATACAAAGAGCTAGCCACTGGAGCAGCTGGATGAGATAATTGAGGAGATCAGAAGGCTGATGATTAGATCAGCAGAAGTGGTTAGCAATGAGAAGCTGAGAAGAAGGGAGCCTGCAAGAGCAGCAGGGAAGAAAAAGTAGCAGCAACAATAGTAGCATAGTTGGAGAGGAGTAGATGGACAGCTCCAAGGGAAAGTTTGGGATCCAGGTGGATTTCAATACTGGAGAAGAGGAGCTCATGAGCAGGAGCTCATGATTTTTCCAGCTGAGGAGTATGATGTAGGAGAATCACTCCATGTTAGCAGCGTTCCATCCATCCAGCACATCCAGCATTCATTCAATGAAGAAAGGGAGAGGCACAACCCTTTCAATTTTGAAATTCAAAATTTCAATAAATGTTGTAAGGATTTTAATGCCAAACCACGCAGCTGTTCAAGAAGTGGTTGAGGTTTCCTTAAATGGTTACATGTAGCTAAGTCCAGATCTGTCAGGTCTGTGACATCCATTTATGAATGTAGTTGTATTATCTGCTCTATGATAGTGATAGCTCAGAGGTGGTGGTTGAGGATAAGCTCATGGGATCCCTCATTTTGTAAAAGGGAGGATGAAAAATTAGAATAGAGAGTTAGGAAGAGAGACCAGAGCAGAGAGGTCTCGAGGGAGAGAGATGAGACTTGTTACAGTCCATCATTTGTAAACATTTGTATAGAAATTTGGAGATTAATAAAAAGAGAAGTTTTTCCTTCTCATGAATTGTCTGTATGTGTTTGCATGTTCTTATGCATAACTGGTGAAGCATTGCATAAGTTTCAATTTATTCTTGTCTTTGAGTTTCCGAGTGCAAGGAATGCACATAGTCCGCAAGGTGTGCATTGATAGAGGTGAGGTAACCTCAGGAAAGCTCAAGAGGGATAGTGTTGAACCTTCATCAGCATAGGTGCAAGGAGTGCACAGGAAGGAACTCGGTTCTGAGTTCAGTAAGGAGACAGAGTCACTAAAGATTCTGTAAAAGCTCTGCCAGGAGGGCATCGAGCGAGTGCAAGGAGTGCACCGAGAAGAACTCTCTTTCGATTTCTGATATAAGGGAAGTGTCACAGGGAAGACACTCACAAGGTTACTAAACATCCTGTAGGCTCAACAAGGCGTTCTTGAGTGGGAACTGTGCAAAGAAAGGAGCAGAGAAGAAACAAAACTATTGAAGGTTCTGTAAAGCTCTGCCAGGAGGGAATTGAGCATGTGAAAGTTTGCACAGGAGGGACTCTATTTTGAGTTCATAGAGAAGCAGTGTCGAGGAGAGACACTGGTAGAGTTGTTGAACACTCTGTAAGCTCTGCAAGGTGTGCATTGAGCCGAAGAATGCCAGGAGGGTGTGAAGCATTTATTTACAAGAAATACTTTGGATATGAGTTTAGCGAAGTGCTCAGTAGCACAAGGAGTGTGTGAGGATGGAATTATTCTAAGTCCCAAAGCTCAGGAGGAACAACGCATTTGTGCACAGAGAAATAGAAGAAAGGAGCAGAAGGTTGAGAAACCCTTTGAGGTTTCATAGTCAACAAAGCTCAGGAGTTTGGAATTTCGGCATTTCGGAGTTCGGGGTTTGGAGTGGAAAGGGATTTTGGAGTCGCTGCATCGCGAACTCCCAGTGTGAAAAATTGCGCCAGCTGTCGGATCTGGAGCGCAGTGGTCTGAGAGTCACTGGATCACGGATACATGCATAGGAGGAGCGCACATAGGGGGTGCACGGGAGAAAAGGATCTGGGTCGTCAGATCTAGCACCAAGGACCAATAGTCGTCGGATCCGAAAGGAGGTGCGAGGGGTTTAATCATCGTAACAGAAGAGGGAAGAGAGGACTCGTTGAAGTCCCAAAATAATCAGAACTGTCGATCTTAGAGGATGCATGTTGAGAGACCCACATTTCGGTGACTCGGACACCGGGAGACCGAGAGTGAAGAGTCTCCAGAAATCGCGAAAGGAGAAGTCCCGAAAGAGCCAGGACCATCCATCAAGGAGGACACGTGGAAAGAGGTCAAGGTTTTGGGAAAAGGCCCAAAAGATTTCAGTTCTAGGAGGATTGGGTTGTTGATCTCTCAGAGGGAGATATTTTGGCATTTCAGAAATCGGGGATTCGAAATACCGAGAGAACAAGGGGAACGCTTGCATCATGGTTTCCCAAATTGCGAAAGCTGGTAGCGCTTTGTCGTGGACTGTCATTTTGGAATATCGGGATCCGGGTGTTCAAGAGACTAGGAGTCAGGAGATGTGGAGTCTCGACTCATGAAATCATGAAACCCTGAAAGTCTTCAGAGGAAGAGCACGAGCCGAGTTGTTAAGCCCTTTTCGTTATTTCGAAAACCGGGAGTTCAAGAGTGAAGGAGTCGTGAGAGAGGGAGTCCTGACTCATGGAATCGTAAAATCAGGAATTCCAAAATCCTGAAGAGAAGACCATGGTCACGGTTAGATTTCATCATTCTGAGGTCTGGGAGGTTGAAGGACCAAGAACCGTCTGCAGCCAGAATCGCGAAATCGTGAATTCTGAAATCTCGAAAGAGGACTGTGGTCATGGGTAGTTTTCGACGTTTCGGCGACCGGGAGTTGGAGGGACAAGGAGCCTGGGAGAGCTCTCATGCAGGAGTCTCGAAAACCCAAAACCCGAAAGGTGTTGGTTTAGAACAGGCAAGAGTGTCGAAAGCGGAGCGCGTGCATTGGTTTTTTTCAAGGCCTATGCCAGAGGACAAAGGGACATATGGATTTGTTCAAGGGGTTCCAACAGGAGCCCAAAGAACTATTTCGGCTCAGAAGAAGAACGATCTAGAGACCGGGAGGTCGCAAAACTCTGCTGTGGTGGGGGGTCTGCATCATTAAGGTTATCACAACATCTTTCATATTTCAAATATAAATTATATCTAGATAACATGGATGTCCTTCTAGATCGATATGCTCATATTCAATTAAGATTAATGTAGATAAGGTATCTTCATTATTTTCAGAAGAATATCTTGGTTTAGGATGTTGAGCCATGTGTAGAGATAGATAACATCCCTTGATTATTAGAAGTTTTAATCATGAAAACATATTCTTGGATTGTGGTAAGAAAATGTGCAATCTTTGCAGATAGATGTGTTTGTGAAAGTAAAAATTTGACTGTAGGTAAAGGGACTTTTACCTAAGTATGCTTACCAAGAACGAAATGACGAAATTTCTGAATAACCTTAACAAGAGAAAATGCATGTTTTTAAATTAAGGTATAATTAAATTCATCTTCAAATAAACTTTGACTCATGTAAGCTATGTTGATATTATGGTAGCTACGGGAGGTATTAACCTCCACGTGTAACCCTGACAAGAATATAATATTTCGGGAAGCAAGAAGAACCCTAAAATACTTGGACATAACCCTAGAAATAAAGTCGACTAAAGAGAATATTTTATATTGAGTCTTTATCCTCCAGAAATAAAATTCATCCCAGACAACCTGGAGAAATAAGTATAAATATAAGGCGCCAAAGCTCATTTGGCACACACATATCGCAACTGCAAAAATGTAAGAGTGTGCACTGCATAAATTGGGTAAGTGCACAAGTCTGGAGAGTAGCTGCAACTGCAACTACTACAACCTGTATTCTCGGTTTAGGCTTGGACTCTATATTGGTTATGGTTTTGATTTTCTTCCTTGTGTTCTAGCTCTGGAGAGAGGTATGCTACATTGATTGGCTATAGCTCTGGAGAGAGGTGTGCTACATTGATTGGCTATTAGGCTTAGGGTTTTCCTGAATATCTCTTTATCAAGGTTAAGGTGCTCTGGGGTGGCTTCAAATTATGGTTGGGTGACAATATTGCTATATTGTCTATGTTTAAATGAGCACATCTATTACTTAATAGGTTATGGGCCCACAATTATCTTTATATAGTCTAACCATTGGAAGATAGATTCAAAGTATTTTAATATACGTAAATTGGTACTAGTTTTTGTTGCAATAACAAAACCCTAACCCTCTTGTAAAGACACCTTAAGTGAAGAGATTGAATCTATTTTGATAGCCTAGTGCAATTCCTAACCCAATGCACCTCCGGGTACTCTCAGCAAGCCAATACACTGTTTTAGAGTTTTAATAATCTAAAGGTTGACCAAGTCAAAAGTCAAAGTTGACAAATTCAAAGCAATGATGACTTAATATATGAAGTCAAAACAAGTTAGAAGGGGCTTCTAACTTTAGAGATGGAAGGCAAGGATTGACCTCATCCTTGCCAAATAAAGTGTTGGATATCATGAAATGAAAGATCATGGAACCACAATTTGAAGAAGGAAAAAGAGAAGGAACCTCAAAAATGTTGTTGTTATGGAGAAGTTCAAATAAAATAACATCAATTCCATGAGTATCATAATGGTCTTTGTAAAATACCACTTTATACATTACATATCTCATCTTGACTCATACAAGAAGATGTACTTTACGCCCCTAATTAACCTCTTCTCAGTCAGGAACATTCGACAAGTAATGAGTCTCAAGAATGAGCTCCAAGTGATGAAAATGAATGATGATGATAATAAATATCATACCTTGTGAGAATCTCAGCTAAGATATCAACTACAAGATATTGAAGAAACTATTTTAGAAGGAACTGGTAAATATAGTACACAATAGTCTTCCCAAGCACATGAGATGCATTTTCCACAAGCATGAACACAATAAAGGATTATCCCACATTTGAAGAACTCTGCAATTGTTGTTCACAAGAAGAATCAAGGATTAATGCAAAAGAGAAACCCTAAAAGAAACATGATGATCAAGATTTCACAACAAAGTTCAAGAATCTCATAAATAAGAAGAAGTTTGGCCTAAGAAAGAAACCAAATCAAGAAAAAGTATATTTCAAAGATACAATGCTTCAAATGTTGAAAATATGGTCACTAAAAGAACCAATGTCCCGAAGCTAATAAAAAGGAAGGAAACAAGATGAAGCAACAATTGTCGAAGAAATGGAACCTACAAATAAGACCAAGCAGATAAAACAAACTTCTTCTTCTAAGTCAAGGTAACAATATTATTCTCATAGTTCTTGTACATACCATGTTTACATAGTTTATGTATATATATTGCATATCTATTTCCTAGAATATAAGATGTTCAAGTGAAAAAAATACATATGGAAGAATAACAAGATAAGGATTACTATCACGATGACTACAAGTAAAGAAATACACATGAGAAGATGAAGTACATTGACACTCCTTGGTAACAATTCCCGTGGAAGCTATTATATAAGTAAAAACTGCTAGATGAGATGAAATCAGAATCAAACTTGAAGAGACCCAGAAGAAGTCAAAATAGAAAGAAGTCAGCAATCAAGAGGAAATTAGAAAAAGACTTGTGACACTTTGTAGAAGGCAATAAGGATGTAGATGAAAGCATGGACTCTCTTAGATGGAGGGAGATGATTACATAATTATGAAAGAAGAGCATGCATTCATGCATGAAGCAAGGATTGGGAGGGAGATAATCCTAAATGATATGATCCATTGAGGATTATGAAGTATATGTCCATGTTCCAATTTAAAGTAGCAACCATGATAAGCCGTACATGTTCAGTTTGACTCTAGAAGAAGTCTTCTTTGAAAAGAATCCTTAAAGTATCCTTGGTTGTCCATCTACATCCATGATACTATGATGAAAGGAAGAATTTGGAATCTTTAGGGAATGGAATCTATAGAAGACTCCATGGACCCAAGAGCTAAAGTGAAACATGAGGAAGAACATGAATATTCCAAGAAAGAAAAGCCAACACAACCAGTTATTATACTGAGAATCAAAAGACTATCAGCTTGGTTTGAACCCACTAGAAGAAATCAAGCAAAAGTAATGGAAGATATGATGAAGAACAATATATGTAAGAAATTGTGAAAAAGGATTATGAATTGAAGTATTGCGAGATTCAAAACTAGAGGTTCTTCCAGAAGAAGGAGAAGACTATGATAACAGTTTGTTCCCGTAAACCATATATACCTCCATCTGAGCTATTATATCTCTTGCAATATCCATGGATTTAAGTTTGCATCAGTTGGTTGTAAAAGATCGTTCTTCCCAATAAGATCATTTGAGGAAGAAGCTTATGTAAAGAAATATCAAGTTTTTAAGGCATACCAGAAAGAGACCCATGTATTCAGATATAAGAATACCTTGTATGGATTCAAACAACCAGATGCAGAGTATCTCATATACAATAGAAGTGTGGTGAAAATTTTCTATAACAAAGATAGTGTATCAGAATAGTTACTCAGAAGTATGGGATGATGGATTACTAATCCATGGAAAACTCTCATGATAACAAAATAAGTGCTAATTGAATATGTTTCAGTTGAGCCTTGCCATGGTGTCATGAGCTAGCAGGAAACATAAGTGCAAAATTTGACCATGACATGTTGTAATGATCAGAGATATATGAAGCCTTTAGAGAAAACTAGTGTTCCATGACAGACCGAAGTACATTGAGATCAAGCATTACATTCTCCATGATGAAGTCCAAAAAAGAGAATTGGTTCTCCAATATATATCCACAGATGAGTAGATAGCAGTTATTTTGGTAAAGCCTCTATCCAAGATGAAAATGTTTGTGTACTTAAGAAACAAGTCGGGGCTTGTGGAGATGACTTCCTTATTGAAAAAGGAAGATACTACTCCCAGGTTGGGAGGGAGAACTAATGTGTTATTGATTGATGGACAATCATTTTTCAGTTCGAAAAATGGTCCAGATCAGACAATCATTTTCGTAATGAAAATGGTCCGATAGATTATTGATGTACCATAGAAAGAGATTCCCCTTGTGGATAGTGTGGGGGAATGGTATAGGATAGTCATTTTTCATGGAAGTCACTCTCAATAGTGGTCAAGTAGAATGGTATGCCTCGTCGGGCAGTCATTCTTTCAAAGTTCACAGTTGTGAGCAGTTTCGAAGAATGGTCCATTTTGGAGGTTGGTGCAAGATAATCATTTCCATTAGGAAATGGCCCAGATAGTCATTCCCTAGGGAAGACTCATTCTATCCAGGCTTCACTATGTTTAGTTCTGGAGGAATGTCCCAATTAGGTGAATGGTCCAGGTTCAAAAATCAGGGGTAGGCATTCCCTAGGGCAGACTTATTCTCTCCAGGTTTCACTTTGACTAGTGCCAGAGGAATGTCCCAGTTAGGTGAATGGTACAGGCTCAGAAATTAGTGACAATTATTCTTTTGTTCTTGAGAATAATAGTTTTAATGTCTGAGGGAAGATGCTCTTTCATATTTCATAGATGTGAGTGGAAGAATGGCCCTTATGACTCAGTTTATATCATGATATTGTTTTATGCAGGTTGACATCATATGATATGATTTCTATGGAGATTGTGTGTCTATGGAAAATAGATGTATGCTATTGCGGTGGTTGTGTTCCACTGGTTGTGACTATGTGTCAATGACTAAGTAGTTGTGTGCTACTTGGTGTGGTTGTGTACCACTGGATAGTAATTGTGCACTACTATGGATAGAAACAATTGTGTTCTATTGAATAACATTGTTCTGATTGCCATGTAGACTATTTGTAGTGTTGAAAATTATTATCAACTAGATGTATAGTCAGTGTGCTAGTGGACAGACATTCTCTAGGCAAAAAATGGTCCAAGACATTTATTCTTCTAGGACGTATGTCTAGATTAGAAGAATAGTCCTTGTATCCCATGGCGTGGCTTCCAACATCTGTTGGAATAGTTATTCTTCTATGACATATGTCTGGATTAGAATAATGTTTCTTGTATCACTCTGTGGAGTGAGTGACTTATCCAACATCATGCATGATTACTCAAATGGAGTATGGATTTGAGAGATGATACAGCCGATTCTATCAGATGATACCGATAGTGATGATGGTGCTCATGATTTGATCATGAGATAGCATGTGTGGCTATGATGATGCTACCAGTTGAATGGTATGTTTTTTCTCAAGACCATTACCTTCAAATACCTCCCTAGCTAGGAGGGAGTGTTGATATTATGGTATTTGTGGGAGGTATTAACCTCCACGTGTATCCCTGACAAGAATAGAATATTCTGGGAAGTAAGAAGAACCCTAAAAGACTTGGACATAACCCTAGAAGTAAATTTGGCTAAAGAGAATATTTTATATTGAGTCTTTAGCCTCCAGAAATAAAAGTCGGCCTGGATAGCTTGGAGAAAGAAGTATAAATATAAGGCGCTAGAGCTCATTTGGCACACACATCTCGCAACTGCAGAAATGTAAGAGTGTGCACTGCAGAAACTGGGTAAGTGCGCAAGTCTGGAGAGTGGTTGCAGTTGCAGCTACTTCAACATGTATTCTCGGTTTAGGCTTGGACTTTCTATTGGTTATGGCTTGTACTTTCTACCTTGTGTGCTAGCTCTAGAGAGAGGTACACTACAATGATTGGATATTAGGCCTAGGGTTTGCTTCTGGAATCATTCTCTGTCAAGGTTAAGGTGCTCGGGGTGGCTTCGGCCTATGGTTGGGTGAAAATATTGCTATATTGTCTATGGTTAAATGAGCACATCTATTATTTCTAACAAGCTATTGGTTTTTCATTATTATGATCATCTTTCTAAAGAAGAATTGAAAAAATCACTTCTTCAATGGAATTAATATATATGATAAAATCTTTTGTAAAATCATGCTTTGCCAATTCTGGTGTAGAGATAATTTCATTTTTTATTTTTGAAAATGATTTTTCAGTAGTATCTTTCTAGGAAAATGCTTGATCTTGTTTTAACAAATTATGAATTGGTTTAACCATTCTAGAAAAATAAGATATAAATCTTCTGACGAAATTGATCTTACCCATGAATGATTGAATTTTTTTTTGGAAGTTGGAGATTGAATGTTATGAATGGAAATAACTCTCTTCAGATCAATATTTATGCTTGAATCATATACAATATGTCTGAGACGTTTTCCTACAATGACACCAAAAAATGGAATTTTGTAGAATTTAATGACATGCCGATTTTTTTGCAATGAAGAAAAAAATGTTTAAGATGATCGAAGTGATCTTCTCAGATTTTAGAATATATAATTAAGTCATCCACATAGATTTGAATAATTTTACTGATCGGATCATCAAAATATATTTACATATCTTGCTAAAAAGTGGCACCTGCATTCATTAATCCAAAAGGCATACACTCATAAGAAAATATTCCCCATAGTGTAATGAAAGTAGCTTTATATTTGTCAACTCTCTTGACACATATTTTATTATACCCTGAGAAATTGTCAAGAAGTGACATCATTTGAGATTCTTCTACTTGTTGCAAAATTAATTCCATATTAGGAAGATGAAAATTGTCTTTAACACTTTCCCTATTCAAAGCACAAAAATAAACACATAATCTAATATCTCCATTATTATTTTGTATTGGGACAAGATTTGAGACCCATTTTAAATATTTAATAGGGAAAATTATGCAAGCAACCAAAAGCTTTTCAACCTCTTTTCTAACGGTTGCTTCAAGTGTAGGATTTATTGGTCTTTTTATTTGTATTACTGTTTTTGCTTCTTCTTTGATAGGAATTGTGTGTTGTATCACACTTGGATCAAATCCACGCAAATATTCATAGGACCATACAAAGACGTCACAAAATTCACGAAAAAAATCCATGAATTTATGTTTCTCTTGAGTCCCAATGTTCATAGGAATAGTTTTATCTATTTTTATTTTTTACTCCTCCTCTATGCTTTTCTTCTGATTACTTATGTCACTATATGAGAATGAGATTTCCAAAGGGGTCGATACCTTGGGAAATTTGTTATCTTCCAAAGAAATAATTTCTTTCTTTTTCATGGGCTCATTCTACAAGAAGGTACATATGCTTTCACCATCAGAGAAAAATTGCCAGGATTCAATGTTGTCTAGAAAATGAGAATGATATAAAGAAATAAAAGTGCAATATGGTCTATCAGGGAGTAATTTTCTTGTCGGACTAGCTGCGAAAATAACCAACCTATATTCCATTGAATTTAAATCTCTTCTGATATGAATAATATTGAAAGACAATTGATTAGAAATTAGTTGCCAAACCACTTGTGTATTTCTCTTTAAAATCTTGTTATATGGGGTGTATATTTTCTTAACCAAATTAATGACAAGCTTTGAATCTCCAAAGGCAGAAAGATGATAACAACCTAAATTAAAATCATTTTCTATTCCAAGCATCAAGGCTTCAAATTATGTCACATTATTACTACATGCAAATTCTAACCTATAAGAAAAAATATGGATTTTTCCTATAGGTGAGTACAGTATTATATCAACTCCATTTCCTTCACTAGAACATGCACCATCAAAATGCATATGCCACATACCATATTCATGATTAGGAGACTATGCGACAAAATTATCATCTTCTTCTAAAAATATAGAATATGTATTGATATCTTCTTCAACAAAATTTACATGTGGTTGAGACACTCTTTCAATATATGGTGAAATACATCCTTCACGTAGTACAATAATATTTTTTCCTTTTTTAGAAAGTGACATGTCTGTTCCATCCAATGACATGTACCCAGTAGTTAAATCTTTCCAGTCTTGTCCTAAAATAATAGAGTAATTTCTTACTAACATATCGATGATTTGTATATTTTAGGTAGTCCTTATTACAGGATGTGCACACAACACCAAAGTTATATCTTTAATTTCACCAATGGTGGTTTATTGTTGACTATTATATGATAACATGTTTTTTGAATTTTCATTAGTAAATGAAAGACCTAATTCTTCCATAGTTATTTTGGACATAACATTGGGACCAGATCCCACATCAATTAGACAACAATGTGTGATTTTATCCATGATCTTCATTAAAACATAAAATGGAGGATTTTTAACCATGTTCCTAGGATTATGTACACCTAACTTATTTGCATATAATTATTCTTCATCTTGTTCTTTAGTTAAACTATCAATAATATAAGTCTTACCTTCCATAAAATATTTTAGATGCTTTTGTTGTTCAGGAACAATTACCATATCCAATAAATAAGCATATGCTTTAATATTATCTAATTGTTTCAAAATGTTATACTTTGATGAAGAAAATGAGGTTCGATTTACCTCAAGATGTTGAGTACCCCTTGTGGCTTGAGAATCAGTTTGATGAGAGGATGTACTTGGGGAAAAATGGTTTTTTGAGGACCACCCTTGTTCTTGTTTTGATAACATTTATTTCGAGTATCAACCATCATTACATCTTTTTCAGGAGCCCAATCTAAAGAAACGATTACAAAATCGATTATTTTCCCAAAACTCCATTCTCTTGTATTCCTTATCACTTCAAAAGTATTTGTGTCATGATTTTCTTCACAAAAATTACACCATGCCCTCGAGAGTATTGCCTTAGGATGAAAAATTTGAGGCTAATTTCTCAAGGTATCTTGTCTAGAGGTTTCTGCAGAGGTTGAAGCAATAACCTTTCTCTCTAAAGAAATTATCCTATTTCTCACGTTGTATACAAGTTGCAATATAGTTGACATATTAATTTCTTAACGTGATCTTCAACATAGAGATCTGTTCTTGTCAATTGTTCTTGAAATTCTAAACAAGTTTGTAGAGTTGATACTAGGTTGTTAGTATTTCTCTCTTATAATATATGACAATAAGAAAAAGGTAACACATTGTAATAATGCATCAAAGTAACTTGATTATGAGGTCAGATAATCCCAGGGATATAATTATATAATTTAGTGAAACATAAATTAAAGGATTTGATTCTTTCACCTTTGTTATAAATGAGTTTTTTATAATCTCTCAACAAATCTGTTGGACTTTGGGTATGTCCATAAGTGGATTTAAACCAATAACATAACTTATCCAAAGTTGAAAATACTTTAGTTGATAATTTAAATAAATATGCAACAACCTTCCCTTCCAAATATTTTATGAATAATCTCTTACATGTATCATTATCATTTACCCCTATATTTTGACATGCATTAGAGAATGCAACTAAATGTTCATTGATAGAGATAGTTCCACTGCCAAATAATTTGGGCAAATGATCCTTAAATTTTGGAAGAGGATTGGTTGTTGGATTTAGATTCAAAGGAGAAGATACATGCCAAGGATTAGTGTTAGCTTCTTATTCTAATTGGAATAAACCATAATGTTTGATTACCTTTGCAGGATTTGTTGTAGATTGAACATGATCAAAATGGTTGTACATGCTTTTGATTAAGGATGAGGAAGAAGCCTATGAGTAAGTGGGTCCACTTGTAATACAAGAACCACCAGAAGAAGTCATTGGCATCTTCTTAGGAGAGAAATTTTTAGATGAACTTGTAACCTCAGTATCAGAATTAGACAAAGATTGTTGAATCTTTGGCTGAAGGTTTTCTAAGATTTCCTTCCTTATTCCAATTTCGAGGAAAGGATCGAATTCAGGTGTTTCACCCCTTGTTTTTTGCGATACAGGAGATTTATTGGTCATAATACAACCTTCTAATGAGGTGGAAGTTTATGATCCCACCTTTCAATGGCCTCTCTTTTCTCTTGAATTTTTATGTCACGGGCAATAACTTTCCAAGAATGTTCAAGTTGTTCACATGAAATGACAATTTCTAAGAAAAAATCAAACAAGCCTGAATTGATACTTATTTGGTCAGGTAAATGAAATATTATGTTTGGTTTTTGAGGGGTAGGTCAAGTCATTAAAACCAAAGAATCAAAAGAAAAGAAAAGAAACAGATTAAATAAATCTCCTCGGTATGGTCGCCAAATAAATGTTGATGCAAGGAATGGAAATGCTCCTTACTCATAAATTTTCAAATCTCATTAGGCTAGGTGATATAGGAGCGATTTTCACCCTATTTTTTATCCCATCAAAACTTTTAATCGGATCTCAAGTAATGTGATTCTTGGATTAGATATCCTTTTAAAATATGCAATTTTTATGTGTTTTATATAAATATTACAACTCAAAAAATATGATACTGTAATGTCCCCTTCTTCTTGACA